>CBVK0101782826.1:0-12222 GCA_900067695.1 Picea abies
CAGCAAAACCCATTGTAACTTCCTCTTCTTTCTCTCACAGTCTCCTCTCTTATAATACAATATTCACCATCATCATCCATCGCCGCAATACATTTCCCTCATAAAAGAGGGTTGCCTTCTAGGGGAAAAAAACCCTAACATAATCTCTACCGTTAGATCTGCAACCTTATAATGAACGGTCCAGATTTACAATGAAATTACAATATACTTTTGCACTCCCCCGCGTGGAAGAGTGTACATACTTCTGGGGTGTAAATACTTCATGGGGTATAAACACGGCTAAAAGCAAGGACCTCTTAATCAGGAAGATAATCAGGCTCCACAACCAACACATGGAGCTCAAAATGTTTCATCTTGTTGTGGAAAATAGGGTTGTCATCAACTTGAATGGCACTTTGATTTCCACAGTAAAGTGTCTTTGAGGTCTATATAGGAAATCCAAGTTCACCCAAGAGTTGGAAAACCATACTGCCTATCTTCTCGCATGAACACCTCCACGATATTATGCTTATGTAGTTGACAAGGAGACTATTATATGTTTCTTACACAACCAAATCAACGGTCCAAGGCTAAAGTGGACTTCCAATCGCCATTGTCACATGCCCAGTTAGAGTCAGTGAATTCAGCCAACGAATCTGAACTTCAACAATACTTGATACCAGGATGAGTGGTACCTTTGAGATAACGAACAATCCTTTTGACTGCTTTCTAGTGGTTTTCACTGGGATCCTGCATAAAATGAGAAACAACACTAACAGTAAAGGAAATGTTAGGTCGACTATGAGTAAGATAAATGATACTTCCAACCAATTTTTGATAGAGGGTAGCATCGACTTTGGAAGTTTGACAAGTTTTCCTCAGCTTAAATCCAGATTGAAAAGGAGTGGCATAGGGATTACAATTTGTCACCTTAAAACATGTTAAAATATCCACTACATATTTAGATTGAGAAATGAAAAAACCATTAGACAGTGGTAATACTTGAAGACCCAAAAAATAATGTTGAATACCAAGATCTCTCATGTCAAAGGAGTCAACAAGTTGTTTCTTCAATCTAGAAATGAGATCAATATCATTGTCAGTTATAATCAAGGTGTTTCCATGAGTATGGAGTACATATAAGTTGTAATCAAGTTCACAATGTTTGAAACCAAGTCAAAGAAAGAAACTATCGATATTAGCATACCAAGCTTCAAACCATAAAGAGATTTATGAAGTCGACAAACAAGGTTAGAATATGTCACAAAACTAATTGTTCCATGAAAAATTCTTCATATAGGTCTCCTTGAAGAAAACCACTCTTCGCATCCAACCAATGGATCTTCCTTATGAACCAAGTAGGAAGGGAAAGAATTAGTCGAACAAAGTTCCTCTTTGCAACATGGGAAAAGGTCTCAATGTAATCAATGCATTCTTGTTGAGAAAATCCTTCCACAACCAAGAAATATTTATGACATTCAAAAACACCTTCAGAGGTAAATTTGGTCTTGTAGACCCATCAACAATTCACAATGTTATTCCCTTGAGGTTGGTAAACTAAATCCTAAATGTGATTCTTCAAAAATGAATCCATTTATGTCTGCATAGCCTTCTCCCATTCAGGTTGTCCTTGTCCATATGAGTAGGGAACAGGGTCATAGGTTTCAAGCACACGAGTCATCAACGCAACGTTGGCATGCTTCTTATGACTACGAGTTTCTCGGCCTAAAGAAATATCACCGACACCAGTACCAACAGCTTCAATGATTTTGGCAACCCATCTGATTAGGAAAGAAAGAGGTGAACTATTGTTCACTATAGAAGGTCGATCAGAAGTCTGAACAATTTCAGTCAAAAGATATGAAAGACCAGTCGAAACAAAATTAACTAACCAATCGGCTCGAAAGTCAAAGGTCCAGTCGAAACAGGAACAGAGTTTGACTATCCATTCGAATGATTGAAAAAAAAAGGAGAATCAAAGTCAGAAACAACATCAAATTGATCACCCTATAACAATCCAAAGGAGGCGGTCAACAACTTAATGCCAGAATACTTCTCATCAAACCAAACATTTCTTTTGATAATGATCTGCCATTTGACATGGTCAAACAATCAATAGGATTTAGACTCTTCATAGTATCCCATCATGATGCAAGCATGACTCTTTGCATATAATTGTTTCTGCAATCATCAGAAATATGAGCCCAAGAAACACATCCAAACACACGGAGGTGGTCAATTGAGTGTTTCCTTCCACACCAATGTTTGAATGGAGTCACTGAAGGAACAACTCAAGTCGAAATGCAATTGAGCAGATAGTTCGCACAATAGAAAACTTCAGCCCAGAAGCAAGGAGGAAAATATTTGGCCTACAAAAGACATCTAGCCATTTAAACTAACGTTTGATTATTGCATTCTACAACACCATTCTGTTTAGGGGTATGGGGAACCGACTACTGCCAATCAATACCAAATCAAACTAAGTATTCTTCAAAAGGTCAATTCACATACTCACCACCATTGTCTGATCTCAGGCACTTGATGAGTCGATCGAATTGATTTTCAGTAAAGGCCCTGAACTCTTTGAACTTTTCAAAGAAAAGATTCTTGTTTTTAAAAAACAAAACCCAAGTGAAATAAGAGAGATCATCAATAAAGGTCAAAACATACATTGCACCTACTAAGGGAGGTATATTGATGCAGCATAGATCATTGTGAACCATATCTAGGAGGTTATGTGCTCGCCACACTTTGCCAGAGTCAAAGGGTGTCTGATGAGGCTTTCCAAGCACACATCCTTTGCAAACTCCATCAGGGGGGGAAACTTTAGGTAGACTAGAAACCATGTTCTAAGTTATCATCGACTACAAACTTCAAAACTTTACGTGTATGATTCGTTCATGCCAGGTTCAACTTTGTTCGTCGGTGTGAAAAACAAGAGCAGTCGAGTCGAGTCATGTCACAAAACTTATGCAAACTATCCTTCAAGTCGAGAAACCCTCCGAAGAAAATCGACCAACCTTTCTTCAAATTTCAAACAAGAAATCAATCTAGCCAAAAATCCACAACCTTACCTGTCTGTGTTAATAGAGAAACAGACAACAGATTGGCACTAATGTTCGATACATGATAGATGTTGACAATTCTTCCATGTCAACAAGGAACATCACTGCAACCAGCAATGTCGAGAGCAAAGTCATCAACAACATAGATTTTTCTCTCGACAACTTTATCTAAGGACGTGAATAAGGAAGCACCATTATCCATATGATGAGTGCAACCAGAGTTGACTACCCGTTCATTATGCACAGAATGAGATAGTGACGCTCGAGAAGTTCAGACTTGGAAGGTGAAATTATCAACGGATCGAAAAATAGCCAATGTGTCTTCTTCAAGGCGCTTGACCTTCTCCTATAGGTCATCTCTCTGCTTTTAGCAGACCTTTTCCACATGTCCAATATTTCCACAATATTGACATGTCTTCTTCTTTTGACTCTAACAGGGTGCATATGTTTTCCCTTTAGGTTTCTAGTTGAGGCATCCAGGTCTTTATATAGGAGTATCAAACTGGCATCTTCCCTTATGATTCAAATTTCCATTTCCCTTCAAAAAGTAGGCTTGATGTTTACCACCAAGCTTGAATTCATCAAGAAATCTATGTTGATCAGTAATCAGTTAGCCACAAAGAGATTCAAAATTGTAATCATTACCATCTTCCTTGTGTGTCTGCCAATAGGTGCGGAAATCCAAAACAATCACGTCGAATGTTGTTCTCAAATTCATCAAAACCATCTCGACAAGTTGTCCATATTTCTTTAGATGATTCTTTCCACATTTGCCCAATTTCAACTGCAGTTCCTTCATAGGCGCAAAATAGTCCTCTATTCGTTCGAAAGAATGAGGATCAAGAGAGATCAACTCTTTCTTCAATTTCATGACGTGGCTTTCATCAACTCTATCGAATAGAGACTTCATCTTCTTCTATGCTTAATGAGGGAAGTCGATTCTACTTATGTGAAATCAAATCTCTCATGAGATATAGGTCATGATGACCCCCAAAACCTCATCCTTCTTCCCATCCATAGCGAATTTTTCCTGATCATCTGTTGGATATGGAATCACAGTGTTTGTAAATTGCTAAAATCCTTTACTCTTCAGTAGGGTTTCCATGTCTGGTGCCCATACAGCATAGTTTGATCCATTCAAAACTATAGGATCAATATTCAAATCCATATTCAATATGTAGACAGATTTGATCTGTTTCCATAAGTTACAGTCAGAAAATCATCCGTCGAGAGTCAATGACACAACATATCTGACTCATCACAATTTGCGAACAACAAACGAGATCACAACCAGTGGCTATGATACCATGTTGGGGATTGGGTGTAACCTAATATGAAACAAATAAATAGAACTATATATAATCAAAGAGGAATAACTTTCAAAGATAATAGGTGGCGTCTAAAGACATCATTATAGCACTTACGCGCAGTGCAATGTGATCAAAACATCACAATGTATGTTGAACATCTTCACAAATGTTCATTTCACAATAATGTACACTTGATAAAGACCCATAGGGTCTTCTATTTATAGCTTCAAGATCTAACTAGCTTCATTGGAATCAAGAAGATCTTTTCCACATATAACCGTCAATGGTTATAGTTGACTCCATCAAATCTGTGTTCTCTAGTTGGCTCGAAAATGATGCTCAACCCGACTCTCTATGCATCCAACTTGTCGTCAATTCCTCAGTTGGTCGATCCACCGATCGATTTTCTTTGATTGTTGGTAGACTGTATGAAGGATAGGCTTGTTGAATACTCGACCAAATGATGTAAATATCTGGTCGATCGTCTGACCGATTGTTTCTAGATGTTGGTCAACCGCCCGACCGACTAATTTCAAGAAAAGTGTGATGAACCATCAAAACCTAAGGTTCCAACATTAACGATTGCTTCTTGGCCTAAAATATTGAATAGTGTTAAAGGGAGGTTTATCTAACGATCAACAACCATTTCGGGTCGAGAAAAGATCATGTTTTGACGAAAAAAATTCTCCCAAAATGCACAATATGATGACATGTGGATCGTCTAAACTAGAAAATGTTATAATGACTGTTCTAGAAAAGATGAAACTACATTCAAAAAACCACTAGTTTTGTTTGGCATGTCCTGCTTCAACATTTATTGTCATCTTTTCTTCATTAATTTTATGTTGTTTTTAAGGTGATCATCAAGTTAATGTCTTTAATTACTGCATGTGTGCGGGTTTACGTATTTTTATGGTACTCAATTATTAGTAAGGTTATCTTCATCATTCAAACTCATTCTTCTGCCAAGGATGCTCGAGGATTTTGTTGTCAGGTAAAAAATTGATTCAAGCGAGTTTATTTTTCAAAGCTAGTAAGTACATCAAACTATCCAATGGTTGTTTCCATAGGAATATTTCACATTGATATCGAAGAATGGATTCCCAGTAAAAAAAAAAAAAATTGTCTACAAACAACCCTACAGATGGTTATAGTGATTTGGAGGCATTAGTTTATTTGTTTTGAGATATTTTTTAGATGCACTTTACTGAGGGTAACCTAAGAAAAGTGTGTGAATCAACTAAAGACCAAGCTTTGAATGGGATTGATTCTTTCTCTAGCTGGTCAAGCTATTTAGCCTAGGCCATTATACCTTCTACCTTTCGTGAGCCAAACTTAGTCAAGATTTTTGCAAATTTATATGACCCTTCTAGTCGCACTTTAGTCTCTGCAAATGGTTCAAGGAAAATTTTGATTGTTACCATAGAATCTATTTCTTCTATGCTTCTTTTTCCTACTACTTAAAAAATTATTCACAAAGATAAGCTAGTTGCTAAGGTAAATAGTTGGTCTCCAAATGAAAAACAAGAATTTATTCGTCAATTTTTTCTTGATGAAGGTTCCATTCCCAATTTCTTTTTCACGTCATCTTCTTTGTTTTCCCCTATTCATTGGAAAATCATCTTTATGATCTCCCTTGTACTTTGGTATGACGAATATTCCAATGTAGATGAGATTCTTTTAAGCACTATGAATGATATTTCACCCCATTCTAGTTTTCCTCCAATCGAATACAATTTTGCAAAGTTTTTAGCAACTACAATCCATGAACAATTATGTGTGTTTCATGACTTTAGTATGTTTTGATACTAGCCATATCTGGTATACTTGTTATTGCATTTTTAGTGTGATTTTTTTCCACATCTTAGCCTAAGAAAACAAGACAAGTAGGGTAATCCCCTATCAGTGGTTGAATGGACCACGGTTCTTTCATCCTCTGCATCAGATGGAGATTATATGGAATTTTCCAACAAGTTCTTACTTCCTTCTTATATCCTTCTTCTAGGTCATACCCCATATCGGATGCCAGTGGAGTTTCCTAAAATCATCCAATTAAGTCTAGAAACCATGATTGGTGATTGGTACTTGTATTAGGAATACACTATGATTCGAGTCTATGGTTGTGAAATGGAACCTCACCTCTTACCAATGTATATATCACTGTCTTTTTTCCTTAGAATACCTTACACAAAGACTTGCAACATATTAGTTACATTTCGTATCAAGAAATCAGAAGTCATCTTTTACATTATCTTTTCGGGTTTTCTCCTTTATTGTAAAACTCAAGTCAACTATGGATGTTATATGCAGAATGATTTCTTCTTTACACTTGAAGAAAGAAAATATTTGAAAGTGTAACTCATATCATTTGGTTTCACAACACTGTACATCTTTGGATTTTGCACCATGTATTCACCATTCTAACAAAGACACCTGGGAAGAGGTGCAATCTCCGATGAATAACAAAGACACCTGGGAAGGGGTGCAATCTCTGATGAAAACCCGGGTAGCAGGTGTTGACGTGAAAACATAATAAATGTCAAAAGTGAAACTCACAATGGTGCATATTTTGACCATCAATATTGAAGATCCTGATTGCAATATGATCGAAAAAAGTCAGATGTCTAACATCGCAAAGCAAGTAGTTGACACAATGGTGAATTTAGCAGATGAGGCCCTATTAGAATAGAAACAACAAGGTAAAAGGAAAACAGCAAAAATGATGAATGAACTTGAGTCTAAAAAGCAAATCTTCAAGGACATGTTTCACAAATTATTGATTCTTCTCAAACCGTCTCAGAAGAAATTCCACGAGAGGAGTTCACATAGCAGGTCAATTCCTTCATGGAGGAGTTACGACCTAAGAAGTCCAGTGAGCATGTGTTGGTGATTACCTCTGCTCATATGTCAATAGATCCACACTCTATTGTCATGAGTCAATCTAACGTAATGACCAAGGAGTCCCAATTAGAATATCATCTAGAAATCAAAACTACACTCTCTACAATTAGTGATGGAAGTACCAAACAATTGAATGACAACCATGAAACGCAATTGGAATCAGAGGATATTGGAGCCCCTCGATTCTTGGCATCCACTGACCAAGAAGGAAATAAATTTAATCGCAACCTAACACTTCAAAAGTTTCAGAGCAATCAAAATACAAGACAACATCGATACAATTTGACTTAAATCAAGTCAACACCAGAGATATGGTGGAATGGCACAAGAAAACTAGAGAAATAGTTTCTCAAAGGTTGATTCAATCCATAGCAGATGTGAAGAAACTTTATATTTTAGTAAGCAAACTTGATATACAACTCAAAAATGAAATAATTATAAATCGGATTAAAACTAAAAACTTAAAGATTTGGAAAGCAAGATTGTAACTTTTTCTAATCCATCCAAAAGCATTGAAGGCATAAAAAATCTGATGGAAGCAAAGGATGCAGAAATTAAGCTTCTCAAAACTAATCTTAAAATGCCTCGGAACAAGTTAGTAGAATCCAAAGAATTAATAGATGCTTATAAAGAAAAGGATTTATTAGCATTGGAAAATAGAAGATTAATAGAATCCAAAGAATTAATAGATGCTTATAAAGAAAAGGATTTATTAGCATTGGAAAATGGAAGATTAAGAGGAATGAATTCATAGTTGAAAAGGGAGCTAGAAGAGCTCATAAAAGAAAAAGCAAAGTCCTCCAAATAATATAGTTTTTTCTGAAGTAGAAAAGTTGCAAAAAGAGCTCACAGAGAAATCCTCCCAATTTAAATATTTGTTAGAGATTTTTTATGATGTTGATGATAAAATTCTCAAACTCTCTAGTAATGAAGATAGTGTAGATGACATGTTAGACAAAATTGCAGCATATAAATCCTAAGTTGTTGAATTGACCAATCAAATCAAAGGTTTAAAGAGGTAAAACAAAGAAAAAGTGGAAGAGATCGAGAAAGAAAAAGAGTCAGAAATGACAGATTGCAACATCAAATGAGCCAAAAGGATAAAGAAATAAATGTGTTAATAAAAGCCTTGGGTGATCTTGATAAATCTTTAAAGAAGTCATTGAATCAAATCTCAGGGAGAAAGTGTTTAATTGATGCCAAGCAGAAAATATGGACTAAAATCATAGAACAAATGCATGTATTCAGATCGCATTTTGAGTTGTTCCATTATTGTGAACTATTGTAATGGCTCATGCACAGATTGAAATTAACAAGTTGTTACCTGGCATATCCTCAAAGGCTGAAGAAACTGAGCAAATTACTCAGTTTCTTAATTCATTATCAAATAGCGTTGTGTCAAATAGTGTTGTGGAAGCCATAGGAGTCAAATACCGAGCTAATTTGATTCTAAATATCTTAAAGGTAAATGAAAAGGAGGAGTTAATTATCACTTTGCAGCACAAAACTACTGAAGTAAGGAATTAGCAAAGGCATTCAAGGACCAATTTGTACCCATTTGCAAGTATGGTTTACCTTTCCCATGGACACAAGAGCTCTGGATGTTCCCAGAACATGTTTATGAGACTACTTTAGCATCTTGTCATGATGATAAAGATTCTATAGATCAAAATGATAATATTTCATTTGGAAAGAAAATCATTGATTCTTTATCTCGTGATTTTTCAGTTTTATCTCTTGTAAAGGATCCATATCAAATGTAACCACTGGTCCCTTTTTATTTTCTTACCGAACTAGAGATTTCATACAGGAAGATGTGCAATCATACCATTACCTTAGGATAGGAATTGAACAAGATAATGCACTACAAATTCAAGACCCCATTATTGGCAAATCATGTGTTTCAAAATGAAGATCCTACATCAAAGGAAAAAAAGGAAAATCTGTCAAAACAAAAGCAGGTGTCATCTAAAGACAAAGGAGACACAACTAAAGAAAAGGAAGTTGCCTCTTCAACAAGCAAAAGGGCTTCAACTAGTCGTAAATCAAAAGTTTAAATGTTATATCTAATTTGACAAGTAGCACAATATTTGTTTAATTCCATGTAAATAATAATCTAGATGGAAAATGAGATAGTTATAGAAACGGTTAGGGCAAAGGGATTATTTAAGTGAAAGACTCATAAAATAGAGGGGTCGGAATTTTCTAAAGAAAGTCATACGTTTCTTTCCAAAAGACTTGCTCAGACGAGAATCTAATGTTTTGAAAAGAAGATCATGCAACAAAGGAGAATGGAAGTGTTATTGAGCTAGAGAACTGTTGAAATAATGTAACTGCAAAGAACTATAATATCATCATAAAACATTAACAAGAACCACATCAACCATTTTGAAATAAATGTAGAGGAGATGAAAGATGTGGCCATGATGCAGATAACCATAGAAGAAGGAAAGGATGGCAGAAGGAGATGAAAAGAGAGATGTGTACTTGTGCAGCGAGAAAAATAAATGGTTCATAAGAGGGAATAGAGTGAGGCAGTGATGCACCTAGGACCAAAGTTGCAACAAATTGAAGAGATGTTGAATATGTAGATAAAGAAAGTTGCAACAATGACGATTGCAAACATCAAAGATAAAGCAAAGAAGGTAGTTGATGATATTGTAGAGCAAGGTAAAGGTCAGCTTTTGGAAGAAGACATGTGGATATTGGCACAAGAAGTTGGTAAAGGGTGTCGTTGTAAATGCAAATTTTGTTCAACCACCTTTTATGAATGTTTGAATTTTGTTCACCTGCCTTTTATGAATGCACTTTTTATGAATGTTTAAATTTTTTTCACCTACCTTTTATGAATGTTTTGGTGATAGCAGTACACAAAGCTTAGGAGTGTTTTCATGGCATATGAGGAAATGAGGTTGTTGAGAATTGAATGAGGATTGCATATAACTTACAAACTCTAATTTAGATTCATACCCAATATTTGATATGCATTTCAAAAAGGTGCCTCAATTTGATTTTCACCATGTATACAATAAGCAAATTTGTATTGTTTTGCACAACAGACTTTTTGGTATAACAAAGAAAATTTGTCAATGTAGAAAGACCTAAAATGTAAAGAAGAACACTTGGTAACTTGAATCACACAAATTGAGCATTAATTGAAGCATGGGCGTGCATTTTTGTGAAAATCAATCCAATCAGTGCAAGTACCCAACTTGGCAAATCAATTACTTGCATTTGGTAAGGATGTTGGGAATTTTGTGATTTGGGTGTTGCAACCTATATGTCTGGCTATTGGCTTGCACTTTTAGTTTTCCTCATGCATGCATCTAAAATTTAAATTCCTTGCCTGCATTTGTAAATTCCCTCCTGGAATATCTTTATCATTTTTAATGTAACTTCGCTGCTAAGTATTTTTTCAACACTTATAAGCACTACATGGAAACTTATGCCACATGGAAACTTATGCCACATCCTCGGACGCATATGGTATTATTGGGTATAGTCTAAACATTTTACGTTTTTGACATGTTTTGTGTTTTTTATTTTCTCTGGCAACTATCACGGGAATCCAGTAATGTAATTGTTTTTACAGATGGTCATAATTGTTGTAGAATTTTCTAGAAATAAATTGTGTAAATAGTTTTCAAACGTCCAACGTTTGAGTGGACACTCCACTCTTGAAATGTTGGGCGTTTCAAAACTATTTACATAGTTTATTTCGCAACATAATTGTTAGTAAAATCCCAATTTTGCATTGCTTAAATTGTGTTTTTGAATGCGTAAATCAATTAAGCACCATCAAAACCCCTTGGGCACCTAAAATCTACTATTTTGGCTATCATTTTAAATTTCTAACCAAATTTTGGACAAAACTCATCAAAAAAAAACTTACCCAGAAAAGATAAAAACAAGAATCTATTGTTTTACTTTTGATTTTATTGTACACAACACATGACATTTACAAACTCATGTTAGATCCACCACTAGTTTTGAACACTCTACTTTCATTGTTCAATTTTTTAATTTAAATCTTTGTTCCTTATCATGAAATGTTGTTTTAATTTTTCTTTATTGTATATTTTATTATATATGGATGTGTTCACAAAATGATGTATGTGAAAAGTTAAAGACACTACCTTTCTTTGGAAATATGCATTAGTTTCTTCATTAACTCATTCCAAATTCCTCGTTCTTGGCCCATCCAGGTTCAGTGCTAAAACCATGGGCTCTGGTACCATTTTGTAATAGCCCCAACCACCAACAAGCGGGCAACGCCACTACTCAAACACTTCACTTAGCTCTAATAACATTTTCTCACGTACACAGTCATACCTTGTTGGACTATGCCACACAGAGATTCTTGCGGAAGCATCATACATATCCAAGCCACCTAGGCCAGCACATGCTACCTCATAGAAATGACAATTATCATGTGCATATATATATAGACATAAACATACAACATATTCTGCTAATACACATATTAATGTGGAAATAATAGTAAGCCTATACATAAAGCATATACAAGCATTACTCATCAATTATAACACATGTACAAATACACAACATGTAAATGAACATAAAAGTGGTACTTTTCTTTTAATAGAAGACCACCAACTACGTGCAGACCTTCCACGAACCTCCCAGCCATAGACCACGCTACTCATCAGTCTCAGCAGTGGGTCGCCCCCGAGCTGGGACTAAACTCCACCAAGGGCAAAGGAATCTTAGACTAGGCTAAGGTTACAGAAAACTGCACAATGCAACTGAAAGGATTATCTCCAAGAGCCTACTTACGCCCACTACTCACGAACTCTCATTCCCCACATGTGTGTTCCACCCCAGGAATATGCACCTTCATTGTACCACAATCCATCGGCTGCTCCACTTCCCTTTCAGAATCTCGGCAACAGACTGGATCAGGAATTCTCAAAACTCCATAGTTGGTGTTGGACTCTCTCTAGGAG
>CBVK0101782828.1:0-12414 GCA_900067695.1 Picea abies
GCTCTTCCGATCTCACGTTACACAGTCTACCATAGAGGACTTCAAAGGGACTCATATTTAAGGATGCTTGGTAGCCATTCTTGTAGGCGAATTCTACCAGTGGCAGGTAGTCTTCCCACTTCTTGGGTTGATGCATTACATGCATCCTTAACATATCTTCTAGTATTTGATTAACTCTTTCTGTCTGTCCGTCAGTTTGAGGGTGATAGGCGGTGCTAAACAACAACTTGGTCTCTAATCCAGCCATCAGTGATTTCCAAAAGTTGGAAGTAAATTTCGTGTCTTTGTCAAACATGATCTCTTTCGGCATACCATGTAGTCTGAATATCTCTTTCATGAATACCTGGGTGATATCGATTTCCTTACAGGTCGACTTGATGGGGATGAAGTGAGCAGACTTGCTCAATTTGTCCACCACCACCATAATGGCATCATTCTGTTTGGTTGAGGTTGGTAATCCATTGATGAAATCCATGGAGATGGTTTCCCATTTCCACTCTGGGATTGGTAAAGGTTGCAATAATCCTGTTGGGTGTCGATGTTCTACTTTAACCTCTTGGCACTCTATGCATTTGGCTAGGTACTTGCCTATGTCTTTCTTCAATCCAGGCAAATAAAATTGTTTCCTGGTGGCAGTGATCATTTTCTGGTATCCTGGATGACCCGAGTAGGATCTTTTATGTAGTTCATCCATAATGAACCTCTTCAAGTCGTCACAATCTAGGATATAAAATATGCTTCTGTAAGTGAGAAGACCTCCTTCGGTCTTCTGGTAGCCTTCATATTTTACTCCGGTGGTTTCTTGCTGTAGGTACATGGTCACGGTCCAGACGAAGGGATCTGTTTCTTGTGCATTTTTTATTCTTTCCTTGACATCTATCTCGTAGGTGCTCACCACTGCCAAGTGAATTATTTTCATACTTCTGCTAAGGGCATCAACCACCCTATTTTCCTTTCCTTTAATGTGTTTGATTTCGAAATCAAACTCGCTAAGGAGGGCCATCCACCTAGCTTGTCTAGCATTGAGCTTTGGTTGATCAAACATGTATTGCAATCCACAGTGATCTGTCATAACTACAAATTTTCTTCCCAAGAGGTAATGCCTCCACATTTTCAAGGCATGCACTATGGCAGCCAGTTCTAGATCATGGGTCACATAGTCGACTTCATGCTCATTCAATTTTTGGGATTCATAGCAGATCACACTTCCTTTTTTCATAAGGACTCCTCTGAGCCCTTCCTTACAGGTATTTTTGCACATGAGGAAGTCAGCCTCTGGATCGTCAGTAGATGTTTCAGGGTTTGAAATCTTTCTTCACATTTCTGTTTCCACAAGAATTTTGTCCCCTTCTTCTGGAGGGCGATGATTGGACAACCAATCTTGGAGAATCCTTTTATAAATATCCTATATTATCCTGCTAATCCCATAAAGGATCTGATGTCCGAAACATCCTTTGGGGTAGGCCATTCCATGATAGACCTGATTTTGTCAGGGTCTACCACTACTCCTTCTTCGGAGAGAACATGGCCTAAGTAATGTATTTTCTTCTGGAAGAATTCACATTTGCTGAATTTGGCATAGAGATGATGTTCTCTCAGAACTTGCAGCACAAGTCTAAGATTCTCTTCATGCTCTATTCTGTTCTTGGAGTAAATTAATATATCATCAATAAAAACAAGCACAAATTTGTCTAGGAACTTGATGAGTACATTGTTCAACAAGCACATAAAAGTGGTCGGGGCATTGGTCAACCCAACTGGCACTACCACAAACTCATAGTGGCCACACCTCGTTCAGAAGGCAGTTTTATGGATGTCTTCACCCTTGATTCGAACTTGATGGTATCCCAACCTCAAATCAATCTTTGAGAAAATAGACGCACCCCCCAATTGATTGAACAAGTCATCGATCCTGGGCAAGGGGTACTTGTTCTTTATGGTTACCTTATTGAGTTGCCTATAATCTATACACAATCTAAGGGTACTATCCTTCTTTTTCACGAGCAGGACTGGTGCTCCCCATGGAGACATGCTGGGTTGAATATATCCTTTATCCATCATTTCTTTTAATTTCATCTTGAGTTCAACTAACTCGAGTGTGCTCATTCGGTAGGGTGTCCTAGACACCGGCACCACTCCTGGTGCAAGTTCTATTGAGAAGTCTATGTCCCTTCTCGGAGGTAAACCCGGTACCTCTTATGGAAACACATCTCTGTATTCTCTCAGGATAGGGTGATTGTCAAGGCTTGATTTGTCACCTTCGATTGTTTTCAACACCTGTATTGCATATAGGGGACATCCCTTTCGACAATACTTCCTCATTTGTAGAGCTTATATTTGTCTCACCGAGACAGGTTTTCAGATCCCTTGAAGGGTTATCGTTTTCCCTCTTTTACTTACACATTCTAAGGTTTTATGGTAACAGTCCAGCCTGGATTTATGGACGGCTAGCCAGTCCATACCAATCAGTAGATCATACGATCCCAGGGGTAATAAGTTAAGGGTTGTTTGGGTGGGAAATCTACCCAACATCAATTGGCAGGTTGGTATAACCTTTTCTACCCTTCTTTTGGTGCCAATGGCTAACTGTACCAACCATGGCTTGGTATGCTTTTGTGGCTATAGTTTACACTTATCAACAGCTTTAGGGGCTATATAACTCAAATTTGAACTAGGGTCAATTCAAATAGACACTATATGGTTGGAAATCATACCTTCTATTTCCACTACTAAAGCTTGGTGGTCGGCTTGGTTATTATCCAAGGCTACATAAATTTGTGGCACACTCTTGGCCACATCATTGATGGTAGTATCTTCCTGTATGTTATAAATTCTCCGATTATTCTGTTGTCGGTGTGGGCAGTCTCTCAGGAGATGTTCTTCTTTGCAACCCCAACATTTCAAAGGTTCTCTCCTTGGGTTATCAGTCTTCATTGATATGGGTCCAGAAGTTTTAATTCCACTCAAGAAGGGAAAATTCTGTTGGTGCATACTCTGGGCTGGAAAGTTCATTCTTGGTTTCTTCTTGTAGTTCTTAAATCCTAGGGGTTTAATTCCCCTTTTCTGAAATCTTGAACTATTCTTCTGTTTCCATCCTTCGCGAGGTTCTGCTCGATGCCCAAACTGTTCATGACAATAGGTTTCCTTTCGAATAGTGTCTTCTAGAGTCTTTGGCTCATCAAATTCAATTCTATTCCGATAGTCCTTAGGTAGTCCACTGATGAAGCATTGCACCTTTTCCTTTTCTTCCTTGATATAGGGTACATACCTCAACAAATCGAGGAATTTGTTGACATATTATTCTATAGTAAGTTGTCCCAGTTTGAGTTCATAAAACTCTTTAGTCTTTTCGTCGAAATATTTTTTCGACAGATACTTCTTTCGGAAGTATTTCTCAAACCGTTCCCACGACAGGTCCTCTTCGCGAACCCCTTTCACATTCTTAAGGTCTTCCCACCAAATGGAAGCCTTTCCATTCAATTTGAATGTGGCCACTCGAGCCTTCATATTTTCTGAGAAGTCATGGACTCTGAAATACTTCTTTAGTCCAAGTAGCTAGGCCTCTGCTTCCTCTCCCTTCTTTATTTCACTGTCGAAGGAGGGTGGTTTGGCCTTTCTGAATTCTTTGAATTTTTGACCTTTGGAAGGCTTTTGCTTCTTCTGTTTATTTCGGGAATAGGAACTGGTTCTGCTGCTAGAAGAGCCTTTTGAATCGACAACTTCCTTCTCAAAGGAATCACTCGGCATTGGTCCTTTACCTCTGGGGTGGACATTTTTCGAGGTGCTCCTCTCAGTGTGGACACTGATATGACCATGTTTCTGAGTTTCAGGTTCATGCTGCATTTGGATTTATAGATCGGATAAGCTCTGCAGTAAAACTGCATTAATTTATGTTTTCTTTTCTTGTTCTTTCATCATCCTTTCATTGTCAACCTTGCAGCTTTGTAATTCGACCATGAGACTCCTCATAGTCTTGACTAGATCTGGAGGGGTCCCTGCTGCCCTCCTTTCATCAGACTCTTCGTCTCTATTGTGGGAGCCTTATCCCACTTCTTGGTGAGTCACCATACTATGCGTTGATAATTCCCCGCGGTTGATCTTCTGCTTGTGTGAAAAAGGAAAAAAATTGGTTGTTAGTCAATATTTATATTTATTTATAACCAGTACATAATTCACACTTTCACATGTACACACACACAATAGGGGCTTTTCATTCTTAACTTCATCTTTTGGTTAGGAAGGTTAAGACAGGGGGGTTACTCTTTTTAAGAGAGTTCTAAATGGAGCTTCTACGCAACTCATTCATGAGCCCAAGCAGGCCAAGTGTTGTAACCATGCTCTGATACCAATTTGTAACACACCCACTACGACATAATAAATTTTTTTCTTTTCCTCAAGGGACAGAATCCCTGAAGTCCTATGGGGGCCTAGCACAGGCTAGTTCTTCCCTGTTCACCTCCCTGTGATCATGGGTTAGGACCACAGGTCAAACAAACCAGGCAGCTTTTCATGTTTCACGACTTAGCGATACAAATCAGTCCAATCTTAAAGGTAGAATGGTGAGGGGGCTCTAGAATGAAACCCTGGCTATAGATCTGGGCGCACAAATTCTGGCCGTCTAGATCTACCCACCACTTAAGGACAAAGCACTAGCTCCCTTTCTTTAGTCCCTATCTCGATAGGACCACATATGTGCCTAAATGTAAGCGCCTTTCACAACTCGCGACCTCACGAGTCATGAGTCGAAGACCCTCGAATTTTATTCACCAATCGTCGATACCCGATATTCCGATACGGTATGGTCCCTCCTTAATAGCACTCTCCACGCGTGACCACCGGCTAGGGATAACTACTAGCCTTGCTCGCAACTTGCAAGTTCACGAGTCTAGAGGTTGAACCTCTAGGTCCTTCTTTTACGAAACCCCGAGATGCGAAAGTCAAAGAAGGTTTGACTCCTTTTGGGCTTCTCAAAACTCGTAACTTTGCGACTTGAGTTGTTGGGCCTTTGTGCTCCTTTCTTACGAGAACTTGAAGTATGAGAAGTCAACACAATGTTGACTCTCGTTTCAAATGACACGTGTCCACCACCTGTCACCACTTCTCCCTCTCTCTGGGAATCTTATCGTCACACCACCTGTCAACCACATGGGTCCCACCAAGCAAACATGCCATGTGTTGCACAAGCTCTCGCAACTCGCAAGCTCATGACCTCTATAGTCAAAACTGATTCCCCTCAACCTTTGAGACCGTGATATGAGATATGGCAAGGAGGTCCTGACTTAATGGTTGCTCCTACTTCTTGCTATTCAGGACTTCATGACTCCAAGGGTTTGGCCTTCCACCTCCAAACTCATGAACCCCTAATATGTGATGTATCGAGACGTCAGATCCCACGGTTGTCCTTCCTCTTTGATCAATGGCCCAGATCACATTGCGATCTCGCGACTCGGGACTTCATGACTCCAAGAGCCTGGTCTTCCACCTCCAAACTCACGAATCCCTGAAATGCGAAATAGTCAGATCTCTACCACCTGTCCTCTTTGATCAACGGCCTAGATCACATCGTGATCTCGTGACTTGAGACTTCGTGACTCCAAGAGCCTGGTCTTCCACCTCCAAACTCATGAATCCCCGATATGTGAAATAGTTAGACCTCTGCCACCTGTCCTCTTTGATCAATGACCCATATCACATTGTGATCTCGCGACTTGGGACTTCGTGACTCCAAGATCCTGGTCTTCCACCTCCAAACTCATGAATCCCCAATACGCGAAATAGTCAGATCTCTTCCACCTGTCCTCCAACATGGACGGTCCCGATGTCTTAGGGAATTTTTGGATGTAGTCGAGTTCGCTCTCCCTCCTAAGTAAAGGTTAAGATCGACGGCTTATAGAGCTTCGATGGGTCCCTGGGATCTACGGTCCGGGATCCCATTGTTATTTGCAAAGGATGAAAGGGTGAGGTGTTAACGCCTACGCTCCTTCTCTAGATCCGTTAGTGTTGACAGGCTTGGGGTACTCTCAAAAGGATTTCGACCGTTCGTTTACCAAGTGATAGGGTATTTTCTTTCTATATTTGAATCTCTCTATCCCTTCTGAGCTTGAATCATGAAGTTCAAACTCTTGGAGCTTTAGGCTCCCATGACCCTGAGACCTTAGAAAGCTACTCTTTCTCACATAAGGGTTCCAGACCTGGATTGCATGAACCCTCAGAGGGTTCTCGGGCAATTAACCCTGATCTTAATCATGTCTCTGGTAAGGTTCAGTATGGTTACAAGGTTTATGGGGTAATTCTCAGAAAGGAGTACTCTCAAGGGGCCTTCCCAGAATATTACGAGAAACTAAGAAAATAAGATGATTCTCGGTGGAGCGAACTCATGTCCCAGACTTAATCATTTGTGCATAAAAAAACTATGGCATGTAAGAATACACAAGAATCCATTCTATCAAATCAAACGTTAGGTAAACACTTCTACTCAGAACTATTTACAAGCACATAAAACTGAACATGCGATTATGGCATTAACATCAAATAACACTTATCAGAAATAACACCAGAGGTGATGCAACTGCTGAGAGGGGTGCTACTTTCTACCCAACCATAGGCTTAGTGACTCCGAACGGATTTACCACTAGCCACCCCCGAGATAAGACCACAATGCTGTGAGACTGCGTCTCGGTTTGCCAGTGACCGAGAACGAGGGTTACTATCCCCCTTCTCTGTTATCACTCACTCTGCATATCTCTAGAGTTCTTCCTCCTTCCCTCACGTCTTCCCCCTCTGCGCTTCTTCCTCACACATTTCCCCCTTGCGAGGTTGTGTGTGGCGCGATTTCCCTCACGGTGGTCAGGCCCGAGGCTCCTACGAATGTGCGGTTCACTTCCCCCATCCCTCATTAATTCCTGAGGAGCCATCTACCTAACAACCTGCGAGTAATTTGTTTTGGGCCAGTGAGCCGCTCTTGGTTCTTCAGGCCAGTGAAGTCCAAATACAGTATTGGTTTCGGTGGAAGTTAACGCCACCTTTCTAGGTGCCTTCCACCACCTTTCTTCAGCCATCGTGGTCTCTTTTTCAGCATATCCCCTCTCAATAGTCCTGCAATATATATATATATATATATATAGATTCACATTCATTGACCTTTTTCACAAGGTCCATTCACATCACACACTCACATTTTTGAGTTTGCCATAGTTCTTGGCTAGTATAGTTATTTTTACAAACTGGGGGAAACAGGGTGTTACACATGTGATTCCTTTGGTGCTGCTTGAAATCATGCCACCTGTCCAACTGCTTGCATTACATCCAGTCTGGATGTTGTCACATATAGTAGGTTTCCAATCATTGACCTGTATTTCCTCTGATCTGTAGACTTCAAATCATCATCTTTTCTCAACTTACAACTGGTTTGCATGGGAGTGATAACTGGCTTGAAATATTCCATTCCGAACCTCTTTAGCATTACTTTGATATTCTTGGTTTGAGAAATAAAAATTCCTTGGTTGCTTTGATGTATCTAAAGTCCCAAAAAGAAGGATAGTTCTCCAAGTAATGACATTTCAAATTCATTCTGCATGTCTTTTGCAAATTTCTAGATTAACCTGTCATCATCACTACCAAAAATAATATCATCAACATAAAATTCAATTAATAAAATATTACCTTGACTTAAATTAATAAAATATTACCTTGACTTACCTTGATGTAGAGGTTGATGTCTGCACTTCCTTTTCTAAACCCTACCTGCTGCATATACTTACCCAGTCTAGAGTACCATGCTCTAGGAGCCTATTTTAGACCATACAAGGCCTTCTTTAATTTACATAGATAGTTTGTGTTCTCTGACAACTGAAATCCTTTTGGTTGTTCAATGTAGACTTCTTCTTCAAGTTCCCCATTCAGAAAAGATGATTTTATGTCCATCTGATATACATTAACATTTTTGGAGCATGCATAAGCTAAAAGTAAACGGATTGCTTCCATTCTGGCAACTGGGGTAAATGTCTCTTCAAAGTTGATTCCTTCAATATGTGCATATCTTTTACATACCAATATAGCTTTATTCCTTGTAACTTGTCCATCTTCATTCAATTTATTCCTGAAAACCCATTTTGTGCGGATCACAGTCTTATTCTTTGGTCTTGGAACCAATTCCCAAGTGTCATTTTTCTCTATTTGATCAAATTCTTCATCCATGGCCTTATTCCAAAATTCATCCTTGTTGGATTCTTTAATACAATTTGGTTCAATTATAGATAAGATTGCTAGGAGTGTTTGTTATGGTGAATGGATTTTTCTTCTAGTCTCAACTCCTGCATCTTTGTTTCCAATAATCCGATTTCAATGATGATTCTTCTATACTTGTTTGCTAGGTGTCTTTGGAGATACTTTCTGAACTTTCTCTTCTTCTTCTGTCATATTCTCTTCATCTTCATCTTCCTATTCTACTTCTTTTTCATCTTCTTCTTCGAAAATTTGTTCCATTGATTTGTTTTCTTCTTCCTTTGATTCTGGTCTGCCTGTTTCATCAATTGTTATGTTGATGCTTTCCACAACTTTGTTCAATATTAGATTGTAACACTTGTATTCCTTCCTTGTACTTGAGTAACCAAAAAGTATTCCTTTGTCCACACGAGATTCAAACTTTCCCATTCTGCCATCTTCTCTTTTGATGTAGCATTTGCTTCCAAAAACTATGAAGTGCTTCACATTTGCTGGTCTTCCTCTCCATAGCTCGTAGGGAGTTTTATCAGTGTTGTTTCTGAGAATTACTCTGTTTTGAATGTGAAATTTTGTATGCACTGCCTATGTCCAAAACATATCTGTCAATTTGGAATCCATTATCATTGTTCGATCCATTTCTTGTACCGTCATGTTCATTCTTTAAACAACTCCATTCTGTTGAGGTGTCCTAGCAACGAAGAATTGCCTTTTTATTCCATGACTGCTACAATAGTCCATAAATTCCTTTGAATTGAACTCTCCTTCATTATCAGATCTCAAACATTTGATTCTTGAATCCATCTCATTTTTAACTATTTCCTTGTAGATCTTGAATTTTTCAAAAGCTTCTGACTTGTTCTTAAGAAAGAAAACTACATTCATTCTTGTATAATCATCAACTAATAACATAAAGTATTTTACACCTTTTAATCCCTTTTTTGTAGTTGGTCCAACTAGATCAGTGTGCACAATTTCCAGTGGTCTTGTTGTTGAATATTACTTTGATTTGAACCTGATCTTTGTTTTCTTTCCTTGTTGACAATGCTTGCATAAAGTGTTGGTTGGTTTCGTGATCTGGGGAATTTCTCTGACTTCTTCTCTTTTGCTAACTTTGAAAAGGTTATCAAAATGCATGTGATCCATTCTTCTATTCCATAGCCAAATTTCATTTTCCTTTCATATACAACACTTTTCATTTCCAATTTCACTTAACACATATATGTTGTTTGAAGTTCTTGCAGCTGTACTGACCCATTTCCCTGAACCTTCTTTTCTTATCTCACACTTTTCTGAATAGAAAGTAAGTTTATGACCTTGGTCACACATTTGACTCACACTTAGAATATTATGTTTCATATCTTCTACCAATAAAACATTTGGTGCCTTTTCATTCTTGTTCCCAATTCGGACTATGCCGTCTCCAATGATTTTGGATGAATTATCATTTACGAAGGACACTGATCCATTTTTTTCTTTTTGTAATGTAAGAAATTTGTCTTTATCACCTGTCATGTGTTTTGAACATCCACTATCAACATACCGACCTTTTTTCTTTTGCTTATCTTGTAGAGCGACTATGCATTCTTCATTGTTATACTGATCTCTCTTTGTTATCCATGTCATTTTCTGAGGTTCTTGTCTGTGACTGTTGTTATTTTGTTGAGGTTCTTTAGGAGGGGTTGTCATTATGTAATCCTTGGCCATGTGTCCAAAATTGTTACATTTGTAACATTCCACTTCAGTGCTCAAAGATTCAAACTTGTTGTAACTTCTTCTTTGTGTGTCACTAGGTCTCCTTGAATAATCCCTTTGTGTATAATTCTCAATGTTGTTACTATTCCTATTGTTAGATCTGCAATTCACAAATTTATGTCCAAAATTATTATATGCATAACATAAACCAAAAAATATAGTTTGATACCTGGGAGTTGAAGATATTTTGAAAGGAGGTGCTCTTATGAATCCTTCTTTGTCTTGAGGCCTATTTGTCTATTGTTGATTCTGAAATCTGAATCTTCTTGGTGGAGGAGTGTCCTTGTAATCTTCCTTGTATATCTTCTTATCCTTTTTGATTGTTTCTGCATAGCTCTTTGAATTTGTTTCTTGCTCTATTGTTTTGGATCTTGATCCCTTTTCTGTCTGATTGTGTCCAAGTCCAGACTTGTCAGGATGATATTTTTGACTGCTAATAATGTCATCCAGAACTTTTGAGCTATTCTGCATATTTTTCTTTTGAATATCCTTTCTTAGTGTGACAACTTCTACTTCCAAGTTTCCAATGATCTTGTCCTTTTCTTCTAGTTGTTATTTGAGTGCTTCTTCAATTCTTTTATCTTCTTCTATTTGAACCTTTAATTTTGTGATTATTTGTTCTAGTTCTTCTTGTAGTTTCTTGTTTTTCTTCTTTTCTCTTCTGATAACTTCTATGGCACACATTAATTCTTCTCGATAGTCAACTTATTCCTCTTCAATTTCTTCTTCGACTTCTTCACATTCTTCTTTGGCTTCTTCATATTCTTCTTCAGAGTCTTCTTTGTTAGAGTCTTTTACTACCATGAATAGAACTCTTCATGTCTCATTGTTACTGACTTCATCTTCATCTGATGATGAGATGTCTTCTTTGGCATATAATATTTTCTTGAAAACTTTCTTTGTAGTTATTTTGCCTTTATATGTGTGTTTTCATTTTGAGTAACCTTCATCATTTCTCTTTTTCTTATGAGGAAATTTGTTAGCAAAATGACCAATACCATCACAATTAAAACAAATTAAAGGGAGTTTACCTCTATACCTACCGTTGGTTCCCTAGTTCAATATTTTGACGAAGTTGGACACTTCTTCATCATCTTTCGAGGCGTCACTGCTACTACTATATTATTCTTTTTGCTTTTGCTTTTTGTCCATTCTTATTGAGTCTAGATCCGATATTTATTCTAGTGTTGATATCTTAGGGTTAAATCTCATAGGAAGATATCTTAGTATCTTTTAAACAATTATAGATTCTTTAATTTCTTTTCCCAATCCTATGATTGCATTCATTGTTTCATTGACTTGTAAGAATTAGGCTAAAATATCTTCATCTTCCTTTGTTTTTAGTTGTTCGAACTGACCTCTGTAAGTCTGAAGCTTTGCTGCTTTGACTTTTGTATCTCCTTCATAAATATTTTGAATCTTGTCCCAAATCTCTTTAGCAGATTTACATTGTGCAACTTTGGTGAATATTGTATCACTGAGACCATTCAAAAGTGCATTTGTGGCTTTGGAATTATTCTCACCGAGTTTTACTTCTTTTTCATTTGTTGGTCGAATTGCTAGTGATGTGTATCTATCTACAATTGATTGCCGAACTTGAAATGCCTGTGCCTGTATATATGTCCTCATCCTTATGCTCCAAAAAGCATACCTTTTTCCATGAAACTGTGGTATTCCATTTTTATATGAGTTGGTACTCTCCATGATCTATCTTTCAGTGGTTAAACTGATTTCTGAAGGAGACTACTCTGATACCAATTGTTGGATTACTGAGAGGGGGGGTGAATCATTAATAGAGAAATTTAATCATTTTTAACCGTATAATCCAAGTGTTATATCAATGAAGCATTATCATCCAATAACTGCAGAGTAAATAAGAAATGAAAAAATGAACAAGCATACACATACATAGTACACCATTGGTTTACGTGGAAACCCAAATCGGGAGAAAACCACATAATGCTTTTTCTTATGTCTTGAAGAATTACATTCATTGGAAGTAACAACTTCCTTTGTTTTCCAGCTGGAATTGGAAGGAGGATCCAACCCCCTAGCTTCTCAGGATACAACCTGAAGGAAGATCCAACTCCCCAATTCTCTAGCTACAACCAGAAGGAGGATACAACCCCCTATGTTCTCCGACTACAACCGGAAGGTGGCTACAACCACCTGTCCTTGCCCCATATTGCCACCCTTAAGTAGAAGTAGAATGATGGAATCACTGTCAACCTATCATTGTGAGATATACCATTGTAAACATGTACCAATAAATCTGAACCATGCATCAACCTGTACCTCAACTTGTAATCAACCTGTAAAAAGTGCATCAACCATGCACCAACCTGTACTAAATAACCTATAATCAACATGTACCATAAACAAGTGCATACAACCATGTACCAAGTATGTACCAATCATGTGTCAACTACTCATCAACTA
>CBVK0101782841.1:0-13929 GCA_900067695.1 Picea abies
AATATTAACCATGCACAGTAGACACAAGAACACAAGAATTTATCCTGGGAAACCCAACTTTGGGAGAAAACCCAACAACCTTTCTTACAAAAGAATCAATTCAAGAGTTTACAAGTTTATCACCATCAAAATAGACCAATAGATATCAAAGAGTCACCTCCCAAGCCTAGTGCAACTCCCAAGAGGTAGTGCAAAAGAAATAACACCAAGAACTTCAAGTTGCAGTGAATTTTACCCAAGATAAAACCTCCTTGAAACTCACATCTTCTTTCTTGAGTGAGAGATGAGTGAGTGAGTGTGTCAAATGAAATGAAATGAACCTTTATTTATATTTGTCAAGTCACTTGTATTTTTCATGTGGGGTCGACTTCTCTTCCTCGGTCTTCAATTTTACTTTATTGTTTTTCGTCTTTTACTTGTGGAGGTCGACTTCTCTTATTCGGTCTTTAATTACTTCCCGGGGCTTCTTTAATGGTCAGATGGGCATTGTCTTATCTTCTTGACACTTCTTATTTTCTAGAAAGGTTGTCCTTGAACCTGGTTGATGTAATCTTCTCTGGCATGCACCTATTTGATGTGTTCATTTCCCACATAGCACCTCGAGTCTTTGCCAGTCCTTGTCAAGTCACATGATCAAGAATAAAGACTACACCTGGACCATTCTCCTTAGCCAAGTCATATGTCCATCTGAGGAGAATATATGCCTGATGCTAATACATGGAGAACATCAATGCCTTGGGACATTCTCCTTAGCCAAGATGGCCATCTAAGAAGAATGTATGCCCGATGCATATGTGCCTCGAGTCTTCGTCAGTCCTTGTCAAGTCATATGGCCATCTAAGGAGAATGTATGACTGATGCATATGTGCCTCAAGTCTTTGTCGGTCCTTGTCAAGTCACATGATCAAGGATAAATACTATGCATGGGTCATTCTTCTTAGCCAAGTCACATGGCCAATCTAAGGAGAATGTCTTGCCGATGCTGCCCAAAACATCAACAGATTTGCACTCTTGTTGTGCTCCCTATAAACAGAGTATAGTTGATCCAAATAATCTTATTAGATATTGCCTTTAATTGCAATTCTAGAGGAAAGAGATAATTGTTTTGTACTTGAAGGCTCCTTTCATCTAGTTAATGATCATAGATGAGTCACCCATGACCTAAAGCTTATCAATCCCTCTATCCAAAGAAATTTTTAGTAAATAGTATAAGGCCTTGAATTCCCCTTGGTTGTTTGTTCCCATTCCTATATTACCTTTGACTTCAACTCTATGTGTCTTTGTAAAACATAAAATGAAGCCAATCCCACTAATAGAATCTAGGTCTTGACAAGCCACATCGAAAAATCCCCAAGCTAATGAATTATCCACCTATATCGTCGATATATATATATATATAAACAGAATTTGATTTGATTTATTTATTTATTTATACAAAGGTTGATGCTATTGCTTCAACATATTACATGGTGTTGTTCGATATTTTTAAAGCTTGTCTCAAAATATCTCTTGTACATACATTATAGTTTCCTACATGCTGGTCCCGAAATTTTAGAAGATCTACATCTTGGTAATTCTTACATAAGTATATTCTAACAATTTGCTTACATAACAAAAGGAAAAAACAATACAAAATTAAACTGCATCATGTGTTTGAATTCTTGTCACCATTGATTGTATCACTAGAGAAGATTTTTTCCTATTTTCTATTGTCTTCCAAACTTCTTTTTCATGTGGTAAAGTAATTTGTATTCCTACTATTCCTAGATTGTCTTGATCTGGAGGTTAGGTTTGTTTCAATGCCTCAACTTCTTCAACCCTGTCCACCCAACTTGTTGTTGGCCAAGTGCTTAGCAAATGTGTTGTTCCCTTATCCAAATATCGAGGAAAAACATTTTCCTCTTTCATTGTACCTTGTTGATCCCCAATGTAACATAGGGTCTTCTTGTGCCTATTGTAATGGATGGTCTTCTTTTGAAGATGTATCCCTAATTTCCTTTATATCCACTTTTTCCTCTTCTAAGGAGGGATTCAAATATGGTGGAACCTCTTTGCCGATCAATTGACATTCCTCCTTAACTTCGACCCACCAAGTTGATTTATGCTAATGTTTCCTAGATTGGTTGGGCCCTTTTGGGTAGTGCACTACTAAGTGCCCTATTTCAAAATAGACCATGTATCGAAAAGATAGATGTTCATAATCCAATGTTTTAGTCCAGGGATAGTTTTCATCTATCAAGATTATTTATGTCAGAAACACTTTACTGAAGTCCATTTCCACACATATTTGAGCATATGTTGTGGTGTTGTGATTCTTTGTTTCAATGTTGTTGTATTACTATTTTCCAAGAACTTTACCAATAGCACGAAGAGAGACCAAACCCCAAAAGTGCAAAGGTGGATTTGGAAGTCTAACCCATATCGGGGCCAAGATAGAGTATCTATCAATGGATCAAAAAAAGGGGTCCAAGGTTTCATACACAAACTAAAATTTTCCCAGAACCAAGGGCCCGAGTTTAAAATCAAATCCCCGTCATCTGCTAAAATGAGCTCAACAATGAAGAACCTCTTTGCATAGGGGTAAATAAAGGCCTCCTCCTTTATCATAAGTTTCTAGAAGTCTAAAATCCATTTATGCAAATCCACAAGGCGCAACCAAAGCCCATTGAAGTGGCACACAAACCCATTGGCTCTATAAAAGGCTACTTTCAATAAAGCGTCTTTGTCCATGAAGATGGTTATGGTCGAAGCCTCCCGAACCAAACATTGTTTTGAAGGAGAGGAGTCTGAAATGTTCTTCACAATATCAATACTTAATGCCTTATCTTACTTACCATTACGAGGGAGAGAGCCTAAATCTTTGTTGGATCCCATGACTAGCCCCATTTTAACCTCCATGTGTGAGCTACCACCACCAAATGACAGAGTCAAATCCTTTGACATCGTGCAAGCACCATAAGAGAGCAACGAGGAAGAACCATCCTAGATGGAGAAGTTGTCACAATTATATTCAGAATTCTGGAGGCATGAACTTTGGAGGGAGGGTAGGCCATGCAAGCAAGCCATCGAAAGAGAGTCAAGGCTCAACATGGATGGGTGGCTAGGGCAAAACCCTAGTCATCACACGATTTGGCCTTTTGCACATGAGCTCCATTCTTACTCTTCCAGATCTATATCTATTGTCAATTGGGTTTAGCTTGGGTGGTTAGGAGGAATGATTGTTATCCTCCCCACCCAGGTTCAATTTCCGCAAGTGACATGTTGAGCTCATAACAAGTATAGTTGTAATGGATAATCCTTGTTGGTGACCGACCTTGTGTGCTAAAGATTCTAAGTTTTACCTTGGGTACCGTACTCAAAATGAAGGAAGTACTCGAGGTTTTCTCGAACAATGTAACCTGTAATAATAATTTCTATTTCTATTTCTATATATAATGTTTCTATTGTTGATATTATTTCTATATTGAAAATTTAGATACTTTGTTAATATGTCTATTCTTTGTACTTATCCTCTTAAAAAAATTTAAATGTTTCATAGAGAAATTTGGTTTATTAATATAAAACATTAAGGGTGGCTAATAAGGGATTTCTTTTTTCTTTTGAAACTTTCATTCTATGTTATATGGAAAATGGAAGTTTAAATTTGTACACTCCTATAAATGTAGAAAAATTTAACTTGCTAGTTCATTTCTCAAAGTCACCAAACTCTTTCGCAAATCCCCTACTCATCCATCAACGACTACCATCTAGATTTTAAAATAATATTGCAAACAAATAATTGCTTGTTGCACCATCTTGCGATTCACTATATCTCTAACATATAAATTTATCACATCATTGTTGCCATTATTTCCAACTTATTATTGGAACATTGAAGATAAGAAGGCAAGAAAGTTTAAAAATTGCGTGCGTACCCTCCACTGCAAGAACGTGTATTGTTGTTGTTCGTTGCAAATTAAGATTCTCAAAATGTTTCAACGATATGATTATTACCTCGAAGAGCAAATAACCCCTTATTTTTAATTTGGGTAGTCTCATCAAGTTCAATCTTAATCATATATATTCATCTTTACGTGCTTCAAGACATAGTGTGTGTTCTCAAACTGATTTGTTATGGCCACTTCATGAGAGTTTCGGAAGGCCACTATTTTTGGAATTCTAGAATGTAAATCATTTTCATTAACATTCAAGGTTTTGGAATTAATCTTGTGTGAAGTTCTACCCATATACTTCAACTCTCTTCATTATTGTTTGGGAATAGATAGCACTTCCTTCACTCATGTTTAGTTGCTATATTTGCTCTTCTTTTGTAGGGAACATAAAACAAATTTTCATGTAGCTATTTTTAAAAAATTGCAACTATCATTAGGCGTTGTCTAACTGTTCTACGAAATGATTTTTTTTGCTCGAATCCGATGATATAAATTTACATGAAATCACTATTTTTTGTTGTTTCAAATCCATTTCTGAATACAAAAATGGATTCAACATGATGAAAAATCCCTAGGGCCCTTAGATTATACAAAAATAATCATTCAAATATGCGGATCTAACAATTTCTTGCCGGATTTCGGACAAATGTCCCTGTAAAATATTGCCGGAAAAGAACCATTTCATAGAACGTTTAGACTACGCCCTATCATTATCATTTTGACATGCAACATTAAAATTTAAACATCAAATAAAATGGAATATTTAAATTAAGATTGTCTTATAAAAAAATGTTGACGTATAAGGTAGGCCATACAATTTCAACCCTAACCTTGACTCATGATAATTTCCATGCGATCAAAATTGACAATATAGGAAGTGATATTTGAAATGACCTCATGGTGAATATGTAAAGTCTTTAATTTTCAATAACACAAATATAAGAGTTAAATCTATTTTTGCTTCTATATGTTCATACAAATTTTGTCAATTGGGTCTAGCCCGAGTGGTTGAGAGGAGTGTTATCCTCCCACTTCAGATCAATTCTCACAATTGAGATGTTGAGCTCTTAATGAGTATACTATTATATCAACCATGAGCCCTGAAGAATCTGGTTTACCTTGGATACTATCCTCAAAATGATATGTGCCTAGTGGGTTTCCTTGGGACATGTATTTCAAGGAGAAAAAAAATATTAATACAAACTTTAAAGATGTTCTTTAGGTAATGACATAAAAATAAGTGGTTTGACCTTAATAACCTTGAGGAATTGGTGAGTGTTGGTTGCTGGATCTCGTGCGATGCTTTTGTTGGACACGTATTGCAGTCTTTGTAGGGAGACTTAGTCTCATCCTAGTGTAAAGTGGGTATGAAGAGCAGAGCCCTCAAAAATACCTATACATTGTATTATGAATGGTGAAGTCAATACAATGAGATAGAGAGAGGTGCAACTCCTAGTTAGATTGGTTTTCCCAGTTAAGCATTTCCAAGGTAAATCTTGTGTATTTGTGTGAATGTGCCATTGTTATTCTTATGTTTTAGATTTGGTTATTATTGTTTTTCTTGCACATATTTATCAAACTCTTTGTTCTGTATCAAAGCAAGGTTATTGGTTTCAAGGGGATGCCTTTGTTGCTAGAGTTTTAGCTCATTCTATGAAGAGAAAGGGTTTCTTGGGTTTGTAATAAACCTGCTACAGAGTGGGAGCTTTCGTAGTGAATCTTGCGTAAAGAAAAAGGGAAAGTAGTTTAAAAATATAAATAGAGAAGTTTGATAGCTAGAGCTTCAGGTCATGGAAGCTAAAGATGGAAGATCTTCTTGTAGATGGAGAACGATGAGTTGTTATGGATCCAAGTACAAAACCAACTAGTACCATTCTACTCCACATCTTAGATTCAATGTTGTCGAATGTCTCTAGAGAGGATAGTGTAAATAAATTGTGGGATAAGTTAGGGGATTTGTATCAGTCAAAGTGCTTGGTAAAAAAGTCGCTTCTTCCAAAGGAGTTGTATCATCTTAAAATGGATGATAGTGACTATGTGACAAAACATCTAAATTCCTTTAATACTCATGTAAGTCAACTTGTCTTTGTTGATATTTAGATGGAGGAAGAATATTAGTGTATTACCTTGTTATGTTCGTTGCTAGACTCTTGGGATAATTTGGCTGTAGCAATTAGTAGTACTACTCAATCCACATTAAAGATTGAGGATGTGGTTGAATCCCTGTTATCAAAGAAAACGAGGATAAAATCCATTGAGGGTGTGGCCAAGGATGTTTTATCTATAAGAGGACGTCCCCAAGATGAAAAATTAAGTCTTCGAGGGCGAGATCTAAATCTAGAGGTAGATCTAACTCCTAGGAAATCTATAAGAAAATGTAGTAAAGTTGGGAATTACAAGAAAGATTGCAAATCTAAGAATGTGGATAAAAACAAGGGATCTAATGATGCCCCTTCCACATAAACAAAAACCTTTGTGGAAGAAGGATATGATGTTTACTTGGTATCTACAGGTACACATTCAGATAATGATGTATTGTTGATAAACTCAAATGATCCATTTCATATGACTCCTCACAGGGAGTCATTCTGTGAGAATGAAAAGTACAATGGAGGTGATGTTTTCTTAGAAGATGACTCGATACCCAAAATCACAGGATGTGAAAGGGTCAGTTTGTTTCTCAAACATGGAAGGATTATAATTCTCCCTAGGGTTCTACACATTCCAAATCCTGTGAGATACATGATATTTATAAGTAAGATGAGTGATGCAAGCATGCATATCGTATTTGAAAGGGAAACATGCAAGATGGTTCAAGGAGCAATGGTGTCGATGAGGGGTGTTTGAATTCAAACTCTACAAGCTATTGGGAAGCATTATTAATGATGGGTATAATAGTTATGGTGTTCCTAAGGGTAGCAATGAAGAAGATAGGACCCCTATTGTCCTTGTAGAGAAGACAATGCTATGATATCAAAGATTGGGACATACTTGAGAGAAGGACCTTCTAGCATTACATGTTAAAGGTATGGTTCGTGGTATGCTTGATTTCTCATTAGATTTGTATTTCTATAAACATTGTGTATATGGTAAACATAATTGAATAAGATTCCCATATGGTGCTACAAGAGAAAAAGGAATATTGGAGTTGATACATAGTGATGTTTTTGGACCTGTGATTGTTCCATCACTAAGTAAATCTGGGTATTGTGTTTCATTCATAGACAATTTCTTGAGAAACACATGGATCTATTTCCTCAAAAATAAATATGAGGTTTCCAGTAAATTTAAAGAGTTTAAGGCTATTGTAGAGAACTAGACAGAGAAGAAAATAAAGGTGTCGAGGATAAATAATGGTGGAGATTTACGTGGGAATGACTTCAAGGAATCCCATAGGAAGTGCAAAGTAACAAGGAAAAATACTACTCCATACACACTAAAGAGTTTAAGGCTATTGTAGAGAACTAGACAGAGAAGAAAATAAAGGTGTCGAGGATAAATAATGGTGGAGATTTACGTGGGAATGACTTCAAGGAATCCCATAGGAAGTGCAAAGTAACAAGGAAAAATACTACTCCATACACACTTCAACAAAATGTAGTTGCATAAAGAATGAATAGCACTTTGATGGAAAAGGCAAGAAGTATGCTCAATGGTGCAAGGTTATCACATGAATTATGGACAAAGGCAATGGATATTGTGTGTTACTTGGTAATTCAATCACCTACATCAATGTTGGTTGAGAAAAATCCACACGAGACATGGAATGGAAAAAAAAACTCTCTTAAACATCTCAAAGGTTTTGGTTGTGATGATTAATATGTGTATGTTCTAAGTGATAGTATGAGCAAGGTGGATAATAAAGATGAACAATGTATCTTTATTAGTTATAAATATGGTATCAAAGGTTATAAAATTTGGAACCTAGTAACAAATAACATTGTTTACAATTGGATGTAGTGTTTAAAGATGTTAATTTTTTTTTTCCCAAACACCAATTCCAACCAATGGAAGAAGAACTAGAGGCAATGAAGTTTGAGTTGGAGAGTGAATAATCTAACACAACACAAGAAGATGAACAAGGAGAGAAAGAACCTTAGACTCCAGTCTCAAGGAGATCAATTTGGGAAAGCATGCAACCAGAAAGGATGCACACTTAATTTCCATTCTAGTTTTGTTTTATTTATTATTGATGATGATCATAGAATTGTTAGGGAGTCAATGGACTCGTAGGATAATAAATGTTGGAAGAAGGCCATGGTTGAATAAATGGATGCCTAGGATAAAAATAAGACTTGGGATCTAGTTGAGTTGCGCATTGGAAGAAAACCTATTAGTAGAAAATGGGTGTTTAAGAAGAAGTTGAATGTAGAAGGTAAGGCAAAGAAGTACAAAGCTCACATAGTAGCAAAGGGATATTCCAAAGTGAAGGGAATTTGTTTTTGGTGAGATTTTTCCTCCTGTTTCTAAATTAACTTCAATTAGATTTATTTTATTTATCGATGTTGCTTTTGGTCTTGAAGTAAAGAAAATGGATGTGAAGATAACATTCCTACACAGGGACCTTGAAGAAGAGATCTACAAGAAACAACCAAAAAGTTTTGCAATTAAGGGAAATACATAATTGATTTGCAAGTTGAAAAAGTGACAGTACAAATTAATACAATCACCAAGATTGTGGTATCAAAATTTTGATACTCATATATTGAGACTTGAATTCTTAAGAAGCAAAATCACTACGTGTATTCCAAGTAGGTTAGTAACCATTTTATTTATGTTTTATTGTACAACGATGATATGTTTCTAATTAGAAACAACAAGGAAACCATCAAACATGTCAAAGCTCAGTTGTCTTCTGAATTTGATATGAAAGATATTGGTGCTACAACTTTTATTATGGGAATGGAAATTAAAAGAGATCAAGCAAACATGAAATTATAGTTGAATTAGAGAAAATATGTCGAGACAATATTGTAGAGGTTTCATATGCAATAATGTAAACCGATTAAGGTTCTTATTTCTATAGGTGAAAAGTTGTCTATAGATCAGTGTCTAGAGACGCAAGAAGACATAAAGGACATGTCATGTGTTCCCTATGCAAGTGTTGTTGGAAGTACCTTGTATTCTATGGTATGTACTTGATCCAGGTGGATACTAGTGGCCACCCACATGTTCCACTAATTCAGAATGGTTCCACATCTTGACAATTTTTCTACAGTTTTTCGAGTCCCAAACTTCCGAGGATGTTTTGAGGCCCTAAACGATGTTTTTTTGGTGCAATAATGCCTAGAAAAAGCCAAAGGTAGATGCTAGGCCATTTGAAATATGTACTTCTCGACTAGACCTTTTCGACGGGCTACTGAGTGTCCCAAATGGAGATTGTATGAAAAAGTTATGCCCTCGAGAAGTTGACGTATCAATTAACCACATCCGGGCCCACAAAGCTTTTGGTGTTTCATCTTCTAGGGTTAGGGATTAGGATGTTTAGGGTTTTCTCATTGATGCTTTATGTTAAAATGCCTTTTAGGCCTATCAAATTCTTGCGAATGAGTGTAGTCAACACATCTCTCTCTTCAAGGATAAGCTACGACCATTTTAGATAGCTTGTGTGCTTTGCATTTTATAGTCTTTTATATTCTAAATAGTCATTAATAGAATCTAAGTTAATTGTATTACTGTGTTCCTTAAAATATCTTTGTGTGTTTCCTTGTTATATATTTGCCTTCATGTCGTTCTCAATATAATTCAGATTAGTGGTATCATAACAATCTACTCTTTCTTGTTTCTTTGTGCATGTCCCCGGCAAGGTCAGGCTATCGAGAGTTGGGTCTTGAATTGGTTGAGATTGAGGAAGAACAATCTCAGTGGCCCAAGAAACCTCCCATGGAAAAAGAAAAGAGAGACGATGGAGCATGAGATCCTATTAAACTGTTTCCTAAGGAATCTCTTACGCAACATAGGAATGAGTTGATGGATAAGTTCACCTAGGTCCTTCAACGGTTTCCTACAATAATAGAGGCACCTTCAATCAATAGTCACTTTGGAGGTGCGATGCCCTTTAAGGTACAATTTAACTTTGATATTCCTCTATTTGAAGGTCAGATAGACACTCACGCTTTGGAAAAATAGTTAATTCTGCTAGAGGGTTATTTCTCTGTTCAAATTTTTTCCAATAGAGAAAAAACCACCTTCACGCTCCTTAAAGCCCTTCCCCATGTTAGATATTGGTGGGCGACTTACTATGAGCAACATGTTGAAGACGAGTCTGCAATTTTTGGGCCAGGACCAACTTGGGTGGATTTTGTTGATGCCATCAAGGATAAATACTATCTTGTTGGAAACTATGATGACCAATACATGAGATGGACAAATCTAAGTTAGGAGAGAGACCGGAAGGTGCTAGAGTACACCAAGATCTTCCATACCTTGCACACAAATCTAAGTGTCAAAGACTCTGAGTGACACCTAGTTTTGAAGTACCGTAGTGGCCTACATAGGTACATACAAATAGATATGGAGTTCCTAGACATCTCCTCACTGGGCGTTGCTTATTGTTATGTTGTCAATATCGAGCAAAAGTTCAAGCAATATAATAAGCGGGATTTCAGTTCTGCAAACCCATCGTAGCAGAAGCATGGTAAAGGTGGTCTTAAATCCTAGAGCAAAGGAAAGAGAAAGGATAGCAATCCCTAGGACAATCAGTCCAAGCCATAAGAAAAGAAGGGTAAAGGGAAGTCGAAGAAGGAAACTGGAAAGTGGTGAGAGTTCCACATAATCCCTTGGCACAACAATGATGAATGTCGCTCCAAACAATCATTGTTGACTGAGAAGAAAACATCAGAGTCAGATGTCGACTCAGAATTTGATTTGAAACCAGATAAGGGAAAACAAATCATTAACGGAGAACCCAATGTCACCATCACTACCAAAAAATTCCATCCAAAGGAACCTGAAGAAGGGGAGTGCCCCTTCCACTCACAAATGTGGATGAAGGCGAGCCCACTCCATATCATTGTTGACAAAAATAGTCAAAATAACCTAATATCAATAGAGGTCATCATGAGGTTGAACCTAACAACGACGCCACACCCTCAACCATACACCATCGGTTGGCTCAACTAGAGACAAGAGATCCATGTCAACAAACAATGCCGCCTGCACTACGATATCAAACCCTTCAAAGACGAGGTATTGTGTGATGTTTCCCCCTTGAAGTTTGTGATGTTTTTTTAGGATAACCATATATGTGGAAGCATCATGTTGTTTATGAATCTAGGCCCAATAATGTCATTATTACTTTGGGAATTCAACTCTATAGGGTGTCAGAGGCATTCCCAACTACCGTGGTCTCTTTGATCTCCACAAATTAGTGCAGAAAGGTGTTCCTCTTTATGGTCCGGTCGGAAGGTGATTGGAAGGTCACTGCAACCACCAAAACCTCTGCAAGAGGTCTCTCTACACAACAACAACAGGTGGACAAGATAGTAGAAGATCACAAAGACATATTTACCTCACCTATTGGAGTGCCTTTGCACTGTCAGGTAAATCACTCGATTGGTTTGACACCCGATGCTCCTCTACCTAATGAACCTGTATACATGCATTCTATTATGGAGAATGAATAAATCAAATTCCAGATCCAAGAGATAATTCTGAAGGGTGACATCAGACCAAGCTCCTCATCTTGCGGGAGCCCAATTGTTCAGGTACAAAAGAAGGATTAGAAATGGTGACTTTGTATTGATTACAGAGCCCTGAACAAGATGACAGTCAAGAAATGGTACCCAATCCCTAGGATTGATGATCTTCTAGATAATCTCAAGCATTCCAAAATTTTCAGTAATATTGATATGAAGTCAGGCTACCACCATGTTCATATTGAGCAAATTAATGTATGGAAGATAACCTTCAAGTCTAACGAAGGTCTCTTTGAGTGGATGGTCATCCCTTTTGGCTTGACTGATGCCTCAACCACATTCATGTAGATGATGGATGATATATTGCGGCCATTCACAAACTCCTTTATGGTCATGTATCTGGATGACATCCTCATCTTTAGAAAAACCTGGGAGGAACATTTGAAGCACATTCATCCGGTCTTGGGCACACTGCAACAACACACGTTATATGCCAATTTGGAGAATTGTTCCTTCAACATGCAGAGAATCCAATATTTTGAATACATCATGGATGAGAAAGCTGTGCATGTTGATCCAACCAAGATCCAAGTCATTCACAATTGGCCGACCCCAAAGACACTCACCGAGCTCGGAAAGTTGTAGAATGACACATGGAAAGCTGTAGAATGACCCCCATAAGAAGTGGTCCACGTACATGTAACAATTCCACTTGAAAATTAAGTACAAGAAGGGTAGCACCAACCATGTTGAATATTGCCTCAGTCGACCCCCGGTTGCGGTGCTAAGCATAATTCTTAACTCTTGTGGGCATGAGACCTCCGGGTGGCCATAATTATATAATATTGACTCTAACTTTGCTGCTAGCTATCAGACATTGAGTGTAGGTAAAACAATTCCAGACTTTCATCTCCAGGATGGAATGATATCCCATCTAAGCCATCTCTATGTTCCTTCAAGTGAGCATGCAACGCTGATTTGGGAAGCTCATTATAGTGTGGTGACATGACACTTTGGTGTGGAAAAAGCAATGGGAGTACTACAAAAGTATTTTTATTGGGTGAATCTTTGACAATATGTCCGCGAGTATATTAGATCCCGCAACACCATTTCCAAACCTGCCATCAAGAAACACATGCTATACACCCCTCTGCCTGCTCCTGAAAAGCCTTGGGAGTCCATCTCCATGGATTACATGTCGAGTCTACCTTCAACCAAGCATGGTAATGACTGTGTCTTTGTGGTTGTTGATCAATTCTCTAAGATGGGATTTTTGGCACCCTACAAGAAGAGTATCACAGTCAAGGCCACTGCTAAGCTCTTCTTTGAACATGTTTGGGTTCATTTTGGACTCCCGCGGACCATTATTTCATATCAACATAGTAGGTTCCTGATTACTTTTTGGTCCAACCTAAGGTTGATGATGGACACCAAACTGACCAAATCGACTGCCTTCCACCCATAGACTAATGGAAAAACAAAGGTAGCCAATAGGATGATTGTTCATATATTGAGGATGTACAATTCCAAACATCCATGCACATGGGTGTTAGGTAGCTAGAGATGTAGTGGGGGGGCCTAGAGGGCCCATAGTGATAATAGTGGAGGCCATTCAATGTAAGGTGGATTAGGTCCACTATAGTATTAAATAAGGCCCACTATGTTAGTTAGATATAATAAATGTAATACGACTTCTTAGAAGGTTCCTCCTCTAGAATGTTCATAGGTGGTTGGTAGAAATATATAAAGGGGTTCAACTAATGTAATGGGACAAGAAGAAAAGTATTGTATTTTGAGCGATAACTCAATAGGAGGATGCCCCCTCGAAGAGGCAAGAGAACATGAGAGGATGCCTTCCATAATAGGATCCATTGTATGGTGTTGCCCTATCTCAAGGTTTTTCTTATAATAAAGTGTGGTTATTCTATATTCATTTGTGGATCTATTGTGGTATTTCTGTATTCAGTATTTGGTTCTTAACAATTGGTATCAAAGCACTTTCCTTGGCAGGAATTGTGGGAGTTATTTTATTTTATTTTTGTAGATTTTTTCGGAGAAGAAAAAGAGGGATGCGACATTCCTGACAATTTATCTATATTTATGTGCAAAATTTGCAGAAACACATTGTAGATATGAGTTCCTCTCAGAAAAACACCCAATAAAAAAAATAAAAATTGTCCGAAACGTGTAAGTTTTAAACCTGTGAAGTAAAACAATGCATATTGATTCTTAAGCAAAACAAAAATTAATCAATGGCTCATACACATACTACACAAAGATTTATACCAGAAACTCTTAACCGGGAGAAAACCTTTCAACACTTCATTGTATTAATTTCACCATTCACCATACAATATATA
>CBVK0101782843.1:0-13659 GCA_900067695.1 Picea abies
TCATCATGAATTTCATGGGATACATTTTCACTTTCAAGTGTCCTCTCTATTACGCAAATTTTCAATCCTTCCATGAAACCATCCATCTTTGCCTCCGACTTAGCTTCCATCTCTTGCAGTTAATATTTTGATACTATATTCTTTTGTAAATCATTTATGTCAATAAACATTTCTTCAGCTTCATCAAGAGTCCAAGTAGGATTTTTTGGAGGCTTATTTGGTGTAGAATTTCCCTTTATGGGTGACATGTTGGCCAAGTATCACTTTTGAACCTTGATTTTGAGGTGGTTCTTCTAGAAAATATTTCTTCTACGGTATCTCCAATGTTTCTTCCCTTCTAGGTATGAATATTTATTTTTTGTAGTTCTCTGATATTTCTTCTCTGCAATTCCACATGTGTGATCAAAATTGGATGTGCCAAGTGGAATTTACGGTAGCTTCCCCATAACTTGTTGATTTTTGGCCATTTCAGGCGATCTCACTTGTATAGGGTGATCTGCACAAAATAATTGATGTAAAATTCTAAAACACATAAGAGAAATACTACAGACTGTTTAGTATCCAATGAAACTAGTCTCACTCAATTTGGATACTCGAGGAAGAAGTTATGATTGTTTTACCTGGAACACCTTCTTGAGACTAGTCAATAGGACTAGTCAGATACCCTATCTTCCACAGGGTGTATCTACAAATGTAAGATGACCCAGAAGTTGAAATTGTTACCACAGACACCTTACTAATTTCTATGAATATCCTCCAGATTTCAGGGTTTGGAATGTTACAGAAATATTTTTATAGCGAAAATTCCACAATGACTCAGTTTAGAAAGATTCCAGAACCCTATATTTCATAGGTTGTATCTCTGAAAGTATAAGGCTTCAGGAGCTGTAATTTTAACCCAAAATACCTTGCTCCGTATACTAGATACCTTGCAAGAAGTTCCTTTTGAAAGGTTGTAGAAAAAAAGTTATAGCAAAAATTCCAAGGTGTCTCATATGTAGCAGTGAAACCCTAAGACCTTGAGCTTTGATACCATATGTTAAGAACCAAATATCAGTATAGCATAGAAAAACCTCAAAAATAGTACTAACCACCTTGAAAAAGAGATAAATTCATATAATAAGCCTCTTTGAGGGGGAAACCTCCTTATGCCCACATAAATGTACAATTACAATATGATTCAAAATGAAAATGTCTCCTTGCTATATATAGGAGACTAGGAGGTATGATTACAACTAATGGCCTAAAGCCGACATAAATAAAATAAAATTACTAATACAATATGCCCCAATTAAGGGGTAATGAGACACTATTTATGGCTTAACAAAGGATAGGATAATATAAAAGGGTTGAGAGTTTGATTATCCGAATACCCATCAACAGTCCGATCACACCTGAATTCTCATCAGTCGTCGGATCATTTTGAGTGGAAGGATAGGATAAGCAAGGTAAAAGATCTTAGATCTCACTTATTTGAATATTCATCCGCCATCGGATCAATTGACGTGGAAGGATAGGAAAATCTAGAAAATATACAATGTAGATAGATCGAGCCATCGATCTAATAAAATGATCGACGAACATCATTGACTTCAGATATAAAGAGGCAAGGAGGTTACACTCCGAAAAATTTGATATTTGAAAAACCTGAAGCCTGGAGAGATGAAAATCCAAAATAAATAAGGACCATCAGATCTGGAGAACATACGATGACCATTAGATCAGGGAGATTTACGTCAGTAGATTACATCAGCAAACTTCATCCACAAGGACATGTGGCAAACCACGTTGGCAAAGGACATGTGGTAGACCACATCAACAAAGGAAATATATGGCAGACCATGTCAGTAGACCATGTCAACAAAGGACATATGTGGTAGAACACATCAATAGACCAGATTAACAAGTACATAAGTTGTCTGATCTAAAGGATCACTTCAGGTGTATTCTCATTCGTCGATCTACTCCAGTGGAAGGATAGTGTAAGTTGAAATCTATGAAGTCTAGAGACCCAAAGGAGATCTCAATCGTCGATGTGATGTTGGGTGCACTCTCAACCATTGATAAAGATATAGTGGAAGGATAGTGTAAGTATAATAGCTGAAGACCCGGAGTAAAAGGTGGCCATCCATCTCAACGGTTGATTAAGTCTTGGCCATTAGATTAAGCCTTGTAAGAATCAAATCTGATGATTGATCTGTTTCCATTAAATAAACATAAACCATCTGACCTCTTTGGGAAATTTGATTTGAAAGTTTTGAAATGTTTCAAACCCAAAAGTTTCAAAGGGATAAATGTGGAAGTTACGACAGTCATCCATCTCAAGAGATTGAATCGTGACTGTTGAATTTATAAGTGCTCAAGCACTCCTTAAGCCCAACGTCTAGTCATCACCATTGGTCATGTGAAATAAGAGATTTAAACAAGATATAATCTGACAGTGTTGATCAAGCCGAATCCAATCGAAGTGTTATTGTTTCATCTTGTGATTTCTTGATCAGTTAGGATTCAGTTATAGTAACTGAATCATCGTTCTTGAGCAGCTGAATCATCTGTTCCTGAGTGTTGGAATCATTTCTCTTGAGCGTTATGATTTTCCTGAAATGAGTGTTTTGATATTTTCTAAATGAGTGTTCCGAGATGGCCGACTTGAGCGTTGGAGATGGGAGTGTAACGGTGGATGAGAGAATGAATAAAAGGATAATTTCGTGACAAAGAGAGGTTGTTGTTTCTTTGAAAAACAAGTTGAACTATATGTAATGGAGAATACAACATGAATAGAAATATATAGAATAGTGAAGCATCATCTGAGAGAGGAAGAAAAAGCTGAGGTGCGCAAGCAAAGACAAAGAATAAGAACATAAAGTGCAAGAAGATTCCATAATGAAGACATTGATACAGGAAGAGCAGAGTAGTGTAGAAAAACAATGATGATACTAGTAATCCATTAATTAATACTATATCACTGTAATGAATTTCAGTAACAAAGATTTATATCTAAGGGTGGTAGGGAGCTTCTAGGGAGGACTGTTGTCCTCAGAGTTTCAAGTGGGTTCTTGAACATAGGGATTTGTAGCTTCCATCTGGTGGCATCCAGAGAAACCAGGGTGGCAGGGTGGTGCAAGGGAGAATGATTGTTCTATATAACACAGGTTGTCTGTGTGACTGGAAGTTGGTTCTTCCATCCAGTTGGTCCTGGAACACTCAGGGAGTTGTTGTTTCCTTCTAGTGGGTGCTAGAGAAACTAGAGAGTTGGTGCTCTCAGCAAGTTGCAGCTTGTAAAACAAAGGTGGTAGCCTCACAAAGAGTGGGTGCTCATAAGAATGATAATGTACAAAATATAAAGACTACTTATCGTATTAAGAAGAAGATGTTTTCTCCCTTTATGGGATTCCTCAAGAATATATGTCTCTGTATACTTCATGTGTGTGATTGATGTTGAATACTCTATTCCTTACTTCCCTGAATTATTTTGATCATCATTAAGTGTTTTGTAATGAGTATAAAAAGGGTATAATTGTTTAAGAACAATAACAACTGATTCACCCCCCTTCTCAGTTTCCTAACAATTGGTATCAGAGTGGGCTTATTTTATCTAAGGGTATATCCTAAAGCTTAAAAATGACTAGCCATGAGGGAAATTCAACCAATAAGGCCCCCCTATTCAATGGAACAAATGTTTCCTTCTGGAAATTTAGGATGAGAACCTACATAATGGCTTTAGGTGCAGATGTCTGGGATGTGGTAGAGACTAGTTATGTAAAGCTAGTTGTACTAGCTTCTAAGGATGAGAAGCTAGAATTCATATTCAACACTAAGGATTTGAATGTTATTCTGAGTGGGCTTGGAGAAGCAGAATTTGTAAAAGTTATACACTTAGAACCTGCCAAATAAATGTGGGACAAACTCATTAGAAATTATGAAGGTAATGAGAAGGTAAAGGATGCCAAGCTTCAAACATACAGACTACAGTTTGAAAAACTAAATATGAAATAGGATGAAATTTTTGGAAAGTACTTTTTGAGAGTTGAAGAGCTAGTAAATGAAATGAAAACACTTGGGGAAAAAATTGAGGAAGCCTCTTTAGTTCAAAATTTTTTGAGATATCTATCAGATAGGTTCAACCCATAGCTCTCTGCTATAGAAGAAATTAATGATCTAAAAACTCTTTCTTTTGATCAACTTCTAGGAACGTTGACTGCATATGAAATGAGGATAGGTAAATAAAAACCCACCTCTAGAGAAGAATCATTTAAAGCAGATGAGAATGAGGATTTTGAACAGGATGAAATTGAAGAAAATTTGTTAGAAAACTAAACAAAGGATCAGGCAAGTACCAAGGCAAGTTTCCCTTCAAATGTTTTAAATGTGGAAATATAGGTCAATTTGCATCTAAGTGTCCACACAAGAAGATGGAACAAAACTCTGAAGGTGAAGAGAAGTACAAATTAAAGAGATTTGGTAAAAAGAAAAGTTTATGTGTAAACAATGATGACTCTTCAGGAGACACAGATAGTGATTGTTCTTGCGAACATAAGGTTAATGACTTTATTCTTATGGCCAAAGAGGATTATGATAATAAAATCACAGGAAGTGATGTTAATAATTAAGAATATGTGGTTGACTTGGAAGGAGACTTGATCAATGCTTTGGAAGAGATTGAATGACTCAGACTTAAGAAGAGAAAGAAAAAACAACTGTTGATACAGTTCAAGAAAGAGAGTAAAATACCTGATGAGGACTTTTCCTTGCTAAAAGTGGAATTGTAAGAGGAAAATAAAATAAAGTACATTATGAAACAACAATTATCAGAGAAGAAGGCAAGATGTGAAGCCTTGGAAGAAGAGGTAGTAAAAACCAGAAAAGATATGGAGAATTTTAAAGCCTCGTATCTCCGAAATATTCCAAGCACTAGAGCCTCAACAGAACTAAACGACATTCTGAGAAAACATAGATCTCCTTTGTTGAAGAATGTTTTAGGTTATGTAAGTGTTTCAAGAAGCAAAGAGAAATAAATCAAAGAGATAGTAAAGATGATCAAGTTCCAAGTCAACAGACAATCAAACCATGCGAGTACTCTACCACCAGAAGCTAATAAAGACAATATGATACCTAGTCAAGTAAAAAGATATCATAACATGGCGCAACAAATGCCAAGAAGAAGTCCATCCTTTAGGTACCAAAATTTATTCCATGGTTACTATTTTTACTCCTCTAATTTTGGTCATAATATTGCAAATTGTCAAATTAAGTTTAGAGACATGCAACCGAGGATATCAAGAAATAAACAATATTTGCAACATAGAACCAAACAACCAATGTGTAGAAAAAGTTTCACCAATCATTTTGAACTATTGAACAATGAGAATGCCATAACTGTCATAACTTCATCCACAAAGCTACAAATTGTCATTTGAAGGATTGCAAAGAAGATCCAAGGATAAAACCCTTAGCTAGAAATGTCAGCACATGGAAAAAGAAAGATAGTGAAAAATGTGGGTTAGTACTTTCAACTCAAAAAAAAAAGACCCTTCGTATATAGACAATGGATGTTCCAAGAACATGACTGGAGATAAGGATAAGTTTATGTTTATAAGTAAAAGTAAAACAAGAAAAGTGACTTTTGGAAATGATGAACCAAGTAAAATCAAAGGTAAAGGGATGGTGAGTTTGAGTAATGGTGAAAGAATAGCCCAGGATGTTCTGCTTGTTGATGGGTTGAAAAATAATTTTCTCAGTGTAAGTCAAATGCGTGATAGAGGATGTGAAGTGGTGTTCACTTCCAAATATTGCAAGATAAATTTTGTAAACTCAAGACAAGTGGTGTCTAAATGCATAAGGATAGATAATAATGTATATGTGCTGAAAGAAGATAGAGAAGAGTGTCATCTAAGAAAACATGATGAAATTTGGTTATGGCATAGGAGACTTAGACATCTAAACTTTGAACACTTAATCAGGATCAAAAGTCTTGAGGTAGTAAAAGATCTTCCAAGAATATCAAATCCACAAGATTTTGTGTGTAAACCCTGCCAAGTAGGAAATCTAACCAGGACTCATTTTAAATCCAAGAGCTCTATTTCAACAGAGAAACCACTCCAATTAGTTCATATGGACTTATGTGGACCATCAAGATAGGAAGGCATGGGAAATGAAAACTACTTCATGCTGATCATTGATTATTACTCCAGACTCACTTGGGTTGTTTTTCTCAAAGAAAAAGATGAAGCATTTGAGAAATTTAAAATATTTAAGGCTTTAAATGAGAATCAAATAGGCAAGGATAAAGGAAATACTATCAGGCAGAGGAGGATAACTTATGTCAAGTTATTTCAAGGAATTCTTTGATAAACATGGGATCAATAGATAATACACAATCCCAGGAAATCCACAACAAAATGGAGTAGTTGAGAGGCAAAACAGAACAATTCAGCAAATGGCCAGGTCAATGATGAATGAGAAGAACATTGTTCAAACCTACTGGGTAGAAGCAATACACACAACAATCCATATTCTTAACAAAGCCCACCTCAGACCACACAATGACAAGACACCTTATGAACTATGGTATAGAAGACTTGCTTCAATCAAACACTTCAAAGTCCTTGGGAGTAAGTGCTACATAAAGAATAATAATAAAAACCTTGGCCAGTATGATGATAGGGCTGATAAAGGAATATTCTTAGGATATGCTACCAATAGTAAGGGATGTAGATGCTTTAATAAAATATTGCATAAATTATTTGATTTCATTGATTTAAAGGTTGATGAAGGAGTCTCAGTAAGAGAAGTGAGCAATATTGAGTCTGCTACAGAGGACACGATTGAAGCTGAAGATGAAGAGGTCTAAGAATCAGAAGGAGAAGACTTCGAGTTAGATACAAATGATCTGCAAGACTCAAACCAGGAGATCAAGACAAGGACACCCTCTAGAGTTATTAGGAAGAATCATCCTGAACATCAGATAGTTGGTCATCTAAACCAAGGAGTTCGGACAAGAAAGTAGTTGAATAATGTCTCAGAACAATCTCAAATTTCCCTTCTATCTTTGCTTGAACCTAAAGAATTTAATGCAGCCAGCGAAGATGACCATTGGGTTAAAGCCATGAATGATGAACTTCACCATATTGAGAAAAAAAATACTTGGGAGATTGTTCCTAGACCTGAAGGTAAAAATGTCATAGGTTCCAAATGGATCTTTAATAATAAATTGAATGAGCAGGGACAAGTTGTCAAGAAGAAAGAAACATTGGTCTGTAAGGGTTATGCATGGATTGAAGGACAATATTTTAATGAAACCTTTACACCAATCACAATATTAGAAGCCGTTAGAATGTTTCTTGCCTATGCATGTCATAAGAAATTTAAAGTATATCGGATGGATGTTAAGTCAGTATTTCTTAATGGAGATCTAGAAGAGGAAGTATATATGGACAACCTGAAGGATTTTCACTAATAAATAATATTGAATTTGTCTGGAAGCTGAAGAAATCCTTATATGGGTTGAAACAATCTCCTCATTCCCGGTATCACAGATTGGATAAGTATATTCAAAACAAAGGGTCCAAGACAGGAACAATTGACAACAAACTATATATCAAAACAGAGGGTAATGATTCGCTCATTGTGTTGGTCTATGTAGATGACATCATCTTCGAAAGTAATAATGCTTCATTGGTACAATGGTTCACTTCTACCATGAAGTCTGAATTTGAAATGTCTATGATAGGGGAACTGTCATTTTTTCTTGGTCTGCAAATTACTCGTAGGTTTGAAGGAATATTTCTTTCTCAAGAAAAATATCTAAAAGAAATATTGAAAAGGTTTCAAATGGAAGATTCCAAACCTGTGAGCACACCTATGGTCACTGGATGCAAGTTAATAAAGTATGATGACTCACCTAATGTTGATCAAATTTCATATATGTCTATTATAGGCATCCTGTTGTACATCACGACATCTCATCCACACATAATGCATGTTGTTGGAATGGTAGGAAGGTATCATTCTGCACCTAAACAAAGTCATTTGCTAGATGTCAAAAGAATATTTAGATATTTGAAAGAAACAATGAACTATGGCCTATGGTATCCTATGAATCAGAATTTTCAATTATCATTCTATTCAGATGATGATTGGGATAACTTCATGGATGAAAGAAAACGAACGAGTGGAAGCGAATTCTTCTTAGTAGATTCTCTTGTAGCATGGTTGAGCAAGAAGCAAGGTTCCATTTCCTTATCGACTACTGAAGCTGAATACATAGAAGCTTCCACTTGTTGTACCCAAGTATTGTGGATGATTTAGACACTTGTAGACTTAGAGGTAAATTATAATGCACCGATCCCATTTCATTGTTATAATATTAGTGCAATTAGTGTGTCAAAGAATCTTGTATTCCACTCCAAGACCAAGCACATTCCCATAAAATACCATTTTCTAAGAAATCAGGTCACCAATCATATTTTTCACGTTCATTACATTCCAACCACACAAAAAATTGCAGACATCTTTACTAAACCCCTAGCCAAGACACCATTTGAATATCTCTGTCAAAAGTTGGGTGTCATCCCTTCTCTCACCTAAGAGATTCCATCATGTAAGCGTGAGTATGTGTTGGTTGAATATATGATACCTCTAAAAAGTACCGCAATAGCTCAGGGGGAGCATGTTTTCTTTGAAATTGATGTCAAAGGGGGAGAAAAGGTCTGGTCTAGATGCTACAGTTGGAGGTCAAAGAAGAATAGTGCAACCTGTCAGGGTTTCCATCAATGCCAAATGGGGATATTGTTGGCATATTTTACAGGAAGAGTGTGATTTTCATTGATGGAAAGAACAACAATGACAATGGAAAGCAGGAAAAGCATAAGCTCAGAGGAGGAGCGAACAATATGTAGTGATCAAATCTCGGAAGGAAAAGCGTAAGCTCAGGGTGAGAAGCCTCAGTAGTTGTCCGGTCAAGAAATTGACTGTGTTGATCATCTCATTTTATGGAAGTCAGTCATATGAGTGACCTTGGGCTTAAGTTTCATTGGAGGATCATGACCATCAGATCTGCAAGCCACATCAACGTCATGGATGAATTGTGGGGAGAGAAAGGAGAATTAAATGACTCACTAGTTATAATCCCGCAATCAGTCTAGATTGTCAGATCTCATAGACTGGAATATCGACAAGTGTGGTTGATCCAACCAACAATCATTTTAAGTCATATCAAGTCTTGACCATTGGATGCACAATCGCCAGATCAACGACAGAGATAGATTGCATGGATCAAAAGGAGACTTAAATGACTCGCTAGTTCCAATCCCGTAATTGGTCTAGATTGTCAGATCTTGTAGACTCAGATATTGATGAATTTGTTTGATCCAACAAGCGATCATATTAAGTCAGATTGAGTTGTGACCTTCGAATGCACAATCACCATATCAATGATAGGGATAGATTGTGGAGAACGAAAAGAGAAATAAAGATCATGCTATTTCCAATACTGCAATTAGTCAGGACTGTTAGATCTTATAGCCTTGAAGATCGACGATTGTGGTTGACTCACCAATGATGAACAAATTCAAATTGCAGAGTTTGGGTGACGATTTAAATCACTCAAAAGTTATGGTTCCATAATCATCCTTGATCTTCGATCTTCTTCAAGTGTCTTCACGACCGTTGGATCAAATTTTAGTGGAAGGACAGGATAAGCTAAAAGAAATGAGATTTTGATTATCCGAATACCCATCAACCATCGGATCAAACCCGAATTCCCATCAACCATTGGATCATTTCGAGTGGAAGGATAGGATAAGAAAGGTAAAAGATCTGATATCTCACTTATGCAAATACTCATCAGCCGTCAGATCAATTCAAGTGGAAGGACAAGATAAGATAGAAAATTTTCACCTTAGGTAGATCGATCCAACGATCTAAGAACATGATCGATGAACATCATTCACTTCAGATATAAAGAGGCAAGGAGGTTATGCTCAGGAAAATTTGAGATTTGAAAAACTCGAAGCCTAGAGAGCCGAAAATCCAAAATGAATAAGGACCATCGGATCTGGAGAACATACAATGACCGTTAGATCAGGGGGATCTATGTCAGCATATTACATCAGCAAACATCATCCACAAGGATATGTGGTAGACCATGTTGGAAAAAGACATGTGGCAGACCATGTCAACAAAGGACATATATGGAAGACCATGTCAACAAAGGACATGTGGAAAACCATGTCAACAAGGACACGAGTCTTCTGATATGAAAGATAAATTCGGGTGTATTCTCATCCATCAATCTACTCCAGTGGAAGGATAATGTAAGTTGAAATATCCAAAGTATGGAGACCCAAAGGAGATATCGACAATCAATCTGATGTCAGGTGCACTCTCAAACATTGATCAAGATACAGTGGAAGGATAGCATAAGTATAATAGCCGAAGACCCATAGTAAAATGTGGCCATCCATATCAATGATTGATTAATTCCTAGCCATCAGATTAAGCCTTGTAAGAATCAAATTTGATGATTTATCTATTTCCACAAAATAAACATAAATCGTCTGATCTCTTTCGGAAATCGGATTTGGAAGTTTTTAAAGGTTTCATACCCAAAAGTTCCAAAGGGAGAAATGTTGAAGTTACGAAAGTCATCCATTTCAGGAGATTGAATTGTGACCATTGAATTAATAAGTGATCAAGAACTTGTTAATCCTAGTGTCTGGTCACCACCATTGGTCATGTGATATAATATATTTAAATAAGATATAATCCGACGGCGCCGATCAAACTAAATCTGATCGAAGGGTTATTGTTTCATCTTGTGATTTATTGATTAGTTAGGATTCAGTTACACTATAACTGAATGATCATTCCTGAGCGGTTGAATCATTCGTTCCTAAGTGTTGGAATCATGGCTCTTGAGCATTCTGAGTTTCCCAAAATGAGTGTTCTGAGATTACCAAAATGAGTGTTCTGAGATGGCCAACTTGGGCGTTGGAGATGGGAGTGTAACGATGGATGAGAGCAGGAATACAAGGATAATGTCATGACAAAGAGAGGTTGATGTTTATGTGAAAAACAAGTTGAACTATATGTAATGGAGAATACAACATGAACATAAAGAGATAGAACAGTGAAGCATGATCTGAGAGAGGAAGAAAAATCTGAGGTGCGCAAGCAGAGACAGGGGATAAGAACAGAAAGTGCAAGAAGATGCTAGAAGAAATACATTGATGCAGGTAGAGTAGAGTAGTGTAGAAGAACAATGATGACACTGGTAATCCATTGATTAATAATATATCACTATAATGAATTTTAGTAACAAATATTTATATCTAAGGGTGGTAGGGAGGTGCTAGGGAGGATTGTTTTCCTCAAATTTTTAAGTGGGTGCTTGAACACAAGAAATTGTAGCTTCCATCTAGTGGAAGCCAAAGAAACCAGGGTGGCAGGGTGGTGCAAGGGAGCACGATTGTTCTCTGTTACATAGGTTGGTGCCTGTAAGACTGGAAGTTGGTGCTTCCATGCAGTTGGTGCTGGAACACTCAGGGATTTGTTGCTTCCTTCTAGTGGGTGCTAGAGAAAGCAGAGAGTTGGTGCTCTCAACAAGTTTAATCTTGTAAAACAGAGGTGGTAGCCTCACAAAGAGTGGGTTCTCATAATAATGATAATGTACAGAATATAAATACTACTTATCATATTAAGAAGAAGATGTTTTCTCCCTTTATGGGTTTCCTTAGGAATATCTGTCTGTTTATACTTTGTGTGTGTGATTGATGTTGAATACTTTATCTCTTACTTCCCTTAATTAATGTGATTATCATTAAGTTTTCTGTAATGATTTTAAAATGGGTATAATTTTTTAAGCACAGTAAAAATTGATTCCCCCCCCCCCTCTCAGTTGCCTAAAAACACCTTCATTAGTTCACTCCTGAAGTTATGAAAATTATACCATGTTTATATTGTGCACTTATGATAACAACAATGGAGGTACTACTCCAAAATTGCATAACTGATACCTGGAGATGATGCACCTTACCTCCATGTATACATTATGTCTCTCTTTATCATAAGACTAGCTTCCTGAATTCTCAATTTACCTAGTTGAACTTGGATCATATATTAACACTCTTTTTTCGTGGAATTTTCTCCTCTTGTGATGAATCCTTGATATAACAATCCTTTTTCAAGTGTCTTTTCTCATCCTTAACACTAATTCCAAACTCTTCCACCTACTATACCAACCATCATTCTAGTTTTCATGCCTTGCAACTCCATAAGTACCCACTTCTCATGCATTATCATACATTGTAGATGGTATCTCTCTTAATCATAATCCCCATTTGGTATGCATATTTGGAATTTGGAATTATTTTTCCAAATATTTTTTCTTGATTGAGGTCTTCCAAATTGCTCATTGCACCAAGATGTCTGATCCTTGCAGCTTCCTAAAGAAACCACATTCTCATTCTAAAGAACTATCTCTGCCTTTTTCCCTCATATATATATATATATATATATATATATTGCATCTTTCACATATGTGGACCTCATTCTAAATCTTCTCAATCCTATCTACACCCATACATCTGTAACTATACAAGAACAAATCCTATTAGTTGGGATAATTTAACAATTCTGGAATTTAGACATGCCTTTTGATCTTTAATAAAAAAAATCATATTACTCTTGATTTCCTATGAATTCTACTACTTAATTCATAATTATGGTTTCATATATGTATTCTCTCATCTAATATCTTTCCAATGACTACTCTCTTGCTAAAATCGGAGCTCTGAGAAAAATGTTACAGTCATATGGATATTTCCAATTCGCTCTTTTGTGCACCTTTAATCTGGTTTAATTAATTAAAAACAACAAATCTTTTGGAATTTTTATAGAATCAAAATTGTGTTTCTTCATTCCTACATTTTGGGAAATCTTTCCAAATTTCACCTTCATCCAGGCTCCAGACTACTAGTTATAGCCTGCTGAAGTTTTGATTGTTTTCCCCTTTTAGAATTGAATGCTACATGAATCTTCTCTTCCATCCTACACAATTCCAGGTACCTAGATTCCAATTATAGCTCCATAGATGTATTCTTTGGTCCATATTATTTCCATAGACTACTCTTGTTCGCCAAATTGACTTTTGAGCAAGGAGTTATGCCCTCTGGAAGTAAAATGGTATTCAAATTATACCTTGCACTATTTAGGTTGTAACTTCCTCATAGAAGCTTTGTTTTTCTCCCAGGACAACTCATTGGAAATCATTCACTGAGATATTTCATTTAAAAATAAAAAACTTCATGTGGTACCTTTGGTACTTTCATTTTCATGAAATTCAAACTCTTGAAAATGATGTTTAGGGCCTCAAAATGACCCTGCAAGATTATGACCTTAAAAACACTGATATTTAGGGCCTCACAATATTTTCTTGGTTTCTACTAACATGGTTTTTGATACGGAATTATGGGTCCATATGGAACCTTGAGGTTATTCCATGTCACCCCCTTCCTTTCCCTATTATCTTCCACCACCTTCTCTCTCTCTTCTCTATTCTTCTCTTTCATGTCTTCTCTTTCCCTTCTTCTTTTTTACTTTAGATTTACACTGCACTTTACAGATAATAAAATATTTGTATTCATGTGAGATCGGAAGAGC
>CBVK0101782845.1:0-10987 GCA_900067695.1 Picea abies
TTTTTGTCACTTTTTTGGCCTCCCTTATCAGTATCTTTATACCAAAAACCATTTAGAGTGATTCAGGAGTTATTTTGGAGGGATTTGATCAGGTATTAGGACACTTTTTTTTGAGTTTTGAGAAAATTTTGACGGTCCATGAAATTTTTTCCAAGCATCAACTTGAGCATATAGGTTAGGTTCCTACCCCAACTTTTGTGTCTCATTGTCTTTTTCCTCAGACATAGGATTGATCCCATCAGGTTGTGACACAGAACCTTCATATCTGCTTTAGAAGTGTCACAACTTGGCAGTAGATCTTACCAGAACATGGATGCCCTAGGTAGGTCCTGGTTGCATTATGGTGTCCATGCCGTCTCTAAAACACTGTAGGCTTGAGAGTTCTTATAGTCTTTCCTGAATATAAGTTTGAGCCTCATTTGCATAAATTCTTCTTTGCTCTTGATCTCACCCTCATAACTCCCGAAAAATAATGGGTCTCATTTTAAGCCCTTTTCAGACCCTCTAAACATGAAAATATTGCCGAGAGATCTTGTGGCCTTTCACGCTCGTTAAACTAAAATTTGAAGTCACGTCTGTCCGGTGGTAGTTTACCCCTTTTTCGGTCCGGACGGTCAACTGTACGAACAAAGGTATACTCTATGGAACTTCAGTTCTTTAGAAGAGTACTCTCAGGTATAATTTTATCCCTTTTTCGGGCCTTTTATCCCTTTTTCGGGCCTGAGGGACTAAACTTACGAAGAAGGAACCCCCACGGAGTCCATAGTTAAGCTCTTTTCAGACTCCCTAAAATTGAAAAGATTGTCGAGTGACCTTATTCTTTCACACTCATTAAATTGGTCCAGAAGAACACTCTTGACAGAGTCCATAGTTAAGCTTTTTTCAGACTCCTTAAAAATGAAAAAACAGTCGAGTGATCTTGTCCTTGTCACACTCGTTAAAATGGTTTTGAATCGACGTCTAATCGGTGCTAGTTTACCCTTTTTCGAACCGACTAGACTATCTTTGAAAAAGTTACCCCAATGGAGTTTCCTTTTATGTTTTTTCAGAATCTAAATATGAAAAACCACCGAGCTTACCTTCTCTGGGCTCGTTAAACTTACATCGAAGGACGTTACCTTTGTGTGTTTTATCAGCCGCATTTGCATACCTTATACAAGAGCCTTGTCACAGTTTGCTTCTACGTCTTAACACCTTTGGCCTTCGGAGGATTTTTCCCGAGTGTCATTCTACTAGAACATCAGTCTTGTCCTTGTGCCTTGAGCTTGTATGTTTGCGACACTCGTTCCTCCTTTTTAACGTAATATTCCTTTATTCTTTTTCCACAATTACTGAAAAGAACAAAAAAATCAAATATACCCCAAAAAGAGGAAGGGAAAAGTATTTTCTTTATTGGCAGTGTCATGAGTTTCCCTTGGATAAAGCACATCTGTCCGTTTGTTCATCAGATTATGGGATGTAGTACGACCTTAGGAAGTTTTTCTCGCTATATAGAGTTGTGTCCTCCACCGTTTGGTTATTCTTCCAAACATATGGAGAGTTTACGTTGCCTCCTGCTTCGTAGACTTATGATTAACATATATGCTACCTGAGTCTCATCACTTGTCGTGCTATTGTCCAAGGGAAGTTTGTCACTAAACTTGAGTCGGCCCCTCTGTAATATGTCTCTTGTCCTCATGCTCGGCCATCCCAGACACCCAATCAAGTCCTTGTTCGAAATCATTGAAGCCTTCAGTCTGATCATCAAGATTATCACATCAATGACCGACGAGCCATCGAAGACCTCTGGGTAGTGCAGTCGTACACTCATATTACACTCCTACCCGATTTTTGAATATTTTGAAGTTGTTTCTCGAGCTCTGAAGATCTCATCTCTAGCCATCAGGCCAAATCAAATTCTGGAAGATCGATACTTTATCTGTATATCTTTCTGATTTCGAGATGTAGCTCCACTGTGTATTGTTCGTGGCTACTCTTTATAGTTATTTGACATGGATCTATAGTGTATTTTATTGGTAGCCATGGTTCTATTTTATCCCGAGCATGGGTATGCCCGCCTCACTGAGACATTTGTTCTTTTGCAGACGACACCTCCCGGTTCTTGATCATTGGGCTCAATCGTTCGGCACATCAGTAAATATTGGTAATGTATTTCGGCCATCAGATGCTCTTCTAACCTCACACATTAGGGGGCATCTGTTATAACCCTAAATTGCACCACACATGCTTACCTGGCATCATATCCCTTCTTTGCCAAAGCACTGCTAAACAACTCTCTGAAAATCCTCTTTTATGAAGTCCCATGCGCCCTAACTCATTACTACACGCGTGTACACGCTGGCTGACTCACAAAAGCCCGCGTGTACCTACCAAAGCACTAAAAAAGGAAAGTTTCCGATGGAACAAAAATCTATGGGTGAGTTAACTGAAACTCCCAGCCATGCATGGCCGAGGGTTCGTCCAAATACCTAGCTCCTTCTAGCCTATAAAAGAAGGGGTACGGGTACCATTTGGAAGGAGGAATAATATAGCAAAGAAACTCTGCCCATTTATGTATTCCATTGTCCCAACCCTTTAGCCTTTCCTAATGCCAAAGGAGATTTCAAGCAAAGAAGTTGAAGGACAGAAGAGAGGAGCCTAGGATCATGTTCAAGGAGCAGTGGATGGTCTCAGCTTATGTAAGTTGACTCAGTTTAAGTAATAAAGAGAATGATTTTCCCGTCCCAATTCATGAACTTTTTATGATTTGATTAGTTTATGTTTGATTTCTAACCCGTTAGTATAGAAGTAACATGCATGCATAGTTGTTGTTTGTCTTGGATGCAGGTCATCTTTGGAAGGAGTATTGCGAACAAGTAATCAAGCACAACAGAGGATCTACATCAAATTACGGATACAAGGTAGGTGGATTTTTCCATGCATTTACTAAGAAAAGGGGATTTAAATCAAGGGATGTAGGTAGAAAGTAGTTTCTATTCGGTCATTATCTGCATGCAAAGTCTGAACTCTATTTGCTAGTCCGTAGGGTGTTTTTCCCAACAACAAGAATGAGTTGTGGCCTGACAGCTACCTTATGCATCTCTGCTTGAAGGACCATTTTTTATTTTGTGGCCAAGTCATCCCTCTCATTATCACTGGAATCATCTGAACAGTTCACTAATTCAGACTGCAGAACCTCAGAGACGTATGACCAGGTTCTGACAGAATCAACACTTCGGGGTGAAGTATCTGAAACAGTATCTAAGCCTTGCCCTAAACTCTCAGCAATCACCTTGGACACTTTCCGTGGGGCCATGATAGAGGAATCTGACTTAGTTGTCCTGTAGTAAAAATGTGAATACATACAGAAATTAGCCTGATGGGAAAAACTTCTTTGTGCAAGATAGAAATAAAACTTGAAACAATGAGAGAAATAATTCTATATCTCAACCATTTAAAACCTCGACGTCCTTATGAATAGAATGGTCAAATCGTTTTTAGAGAAAGATTTAGCAATAAAAACAATATCCTTACCTGTCACTTCACCTCATTTCAAATAAATGCCATAAATTTTGATGGGTCGTGACACAAGTTAGCACAAGAAACATTTAAATTTATCTCGCGAACGGTGCGTGTTAATATTTTTATTAATGCACTGATTAATCTGGCTTAGCTTCTTTAATTAGATTTTCTTTAAACTTTAATCACCCTTTCGACGTCCGTCCTATCGAGAGATTTCACTCATACCCTTAGACCCCCTAAAACCCGAGATCACAATGACACAATCTAGTTAATAAAAAAACGTGATCTGGATTAAGTATTTAATTAATCAGTGTTTAATTTATATCGTGATTTCGTGACTCGGGGCTATGAAGGTATAGTTTCTTGGAAGAGTGAATGCTTAGTCACGAAACCTCGACATTGTTTAACTACGGTTTAAAACGATCTACCCCTGTCACTAACCCCGGTGATTGTCGAAACTATCTCGTGACTTCGCCTATAGGAGTTGTGACGGTAAGGCTTTTGGATAGAGTGAATGCCGAGACACGAAATCCTGACAGCACTTAACTAAGGTTTAAGGAACTTTACTCTTGGCGCTAACCTAGGTAAGTTTCCAAGGTTCTTTCGCAACTTCACGCATCGGGGCTTGGAAACCATGTGATTTGTAACTCCCGAAGCGCGATATCTCGAGGTATATAAAAGTGAAAAAATATCGTTTAACAGTTAAAAGTTAGTAACTTAGGAGTATAACAACCCTCGCTACTTTGGACGTCGAGACTACTGAGGTTTTTAGTGGGTAAAGATCATGAAGTAAAAAGCCAAATTAAAGGCCAACCTTTGATTTTAAAAATTACATTTAGACCAGTTGAAAAAGGCGGCTCCAACATAGGCTCCAACTAGGGATCCCGTCTTCCTGTAAGACGGGAAGAACAGTAGACCACGTGCCTGTATTGGGTAAATGGAGTCATTGGTTTTAAATCTGTGAAACTTGCTTAAGGAAAGGGGATACAGAGGGAAAAAGAGATTTCGTCTTTTACTTCTGAAATCTTTTCAACACTCAAATGCGTTTCAAACTCAGTTGCAGCCCCTTTCATGACTTTCTCCTTCTCGTTACTGAATTCAAGTCTGCCTTAAGAAAATCAAAACAGTGCTAGGAAATCCAACAGATCTTGTGGCTTTTGGCTTGCATCGAATGAAGCAAATTACATGTTTTTAATCGGGGAGCCTTGTCTGAACTTGGGATGCAGATCGGGTTTCAAGAAAGTTGATTACCAGAGTAGAGTGATATTCACGTATGACATCCTTACAGATATCTCAAATATTGCTTCACTGCCAGCGAGCCTGTTCAGTACCCTGGTGAAGTTATCTGACCCTTTTTACTGAATTTCCTTTCACCACTTCGAAAAATATTTATGCATTTAAATGCTGAGACGAGGACAATCATTTCTAAATTTCCTTTCATTGTCTCTTTGGACTAGATGGGGGTAATCAAATATGAATTTTCTTTCACCATCTGTCTTATAATTTACTTTTTAGAACACAAAGTGGGGGCAATCAATTTGTATGAGGGATGATATCTGTGTAATATTTGCAGTGGAGGTATGTCAACTTGCTTTGATTACTCGGTACCAACCTTCTCTTAACTTTCAAAACACCTTAGCCCGCAGGGAAAAGGGGAAAGATTAATTCTAGGGGTCTTCCTTTGAGCAAGCCTCAATCCTTCAAAACTGTTGAAAAACCTAGAAGAGTCAGGATCAACCTAAGCATAACTTTGTTTGGTACGAGACTGAGAAGTTGTGAAAACCGGTTTACTTTCTAAAATCTTCTTTACAGCTTCCAAAGCTAAAACACAATCTCTTCTCCCTATGTATGGAACCCAGAAAGAAGTTTGGTTTTTGAAAAGGCAAATCTGAAGACAAAAAAAGAAAGGTGACGGAGAGAGATCTGTAAACTGAAAAACCGGGGTTTAAAAATTAAAACTGACTCTTGAAACCCTTTTTCTGAAGATGCTTTACTTCCTCTGCTTATTTTAATTACCTCCTACCTTTATCTAGGTGAAATTATTAGGACTCAAGGTAAGGAGTTGTTCTTTTAATAACTAGTCAAGTGAAAACATTATATTTATGAGATCATTACGGCGCCTTGGAGACCTTCATTTAAAAAATAAAATTCTCAGGAATTCGTACCTTCGCCTTACCATTTTAAAATAACGGAAAACCTTTTCTATCACCTGTTTTTGGCGAATTTATTCTCCGATATATGACTTTCTGTTTACTCCTTTCGCTCGTTTGGGGTGCAAGCCGAAATCCTGCAAACACGAAGAGTATCAGGTCCTTTTTTTATTTTATTTAATGCATTTGAAAATTTCACATCTCTACTTCTACAAAAATCACTGACCTAATTAATTAGGGGTGAAAGTAAACTTACCAAAGAGAAATTATGAAATAGAAAGAAAACACAAACCAGTATATACAATGGAAAATTTTTGGGTACCAATTATTGCATATAATGCTTTAAAAAACGCCCATTAATAGGGGCATTGAGGATTTTACCATCCATATTTTCTAATAGAAATGAATTTTTTCCTTTGGGAGCCGCGACTTTGAATGCTCCATACCAGATATGATCAAATTTACCATGTTTTGTTGAATATTCCTTCCTAGCGTCCCATTTCAAGACCAAATAGCCTGGGAGAAACTCTCTGTCTTTTGCTTTACGGTCGAATAACGTTTTCATGTCATCTTGGTATTTCTGAAACCTTTCGTCTACTTTGACCCTGTGATGTTGGACTTCGATTAGATGATTTATCCTTCTTGTGACATGGTTTGGCTCTTCTTTCTCATCTTTCCATAATTTCATCATGGGGAGCACTAGATTTATAGCTAATACCACGGCAGTCCCGTACACCATTTGAAAAGGAGAAGTGCCAATAGATTTTTTCGTGCCTATCCGATTTATCCATAAAGCGTATTTCAAATGCACATGCCAAGATTTTTTATTCTCGTCCAACATTTTCTTAATTACATTGATCAAACTCTTGTTTGAAGACTCGGCTAGTCCATTTCCTTGGGGGTAATAAGTCGTGGAATGACCGAGTACGATGTTGTATTTTTGGCAAAAGTTGATCATAGCCATAGATTTAAAAGCCCGAGCGTTATCTATGACTATCTTTTGGGGGCAGCCGAATCTAGACAAAATGTTATCTTCTAGGAAATCTATGACCAACGAATCCATTGCCCTTCTGGTTGGAATAGCCTCCACCCATTTAGTGAAGTAATCTGTGGCAGTCAGGATCCATTTGTGTTGAGCTCTAGAATGGGGGTTAATTTCGCCTATAAAATCTAGTCCCCATTGTTGGAAAGGGGATTCTATTTTGACTGGAACCAATGGTAGCACTGGGAGTTTAGGCTTGCCTGCGAATAGTTGGCATGGGTTACAGGCTTTGACTTTGGCATTGATGTCTGAGAAAAGTTTTGCCCAATAATACCCTGCCCTCAGGATGTTATAGGCTGTCGCCCTCCAACCATGATGTCCCTCGCACACTCCTTCGTGAAATTCACTTATGACCCTCTCTATTTCTGATTTGACTAAACAAACCAACAGGAAACTGAGTGGGTCCTTCCAATATAATTGACTTTCAGATATACAATACTTGACCGCATGTAGTTTTAGTGTCCTGGCTTTGGATGGAGACAAGTCGCTCGGGCATTTTAAGGTCAACAGGTAGGACACTGTGCTTTTTTACCAATCTGATGAGGCAAACTTCTCTTCGATTTTGATTGCGCTTGTTGGCTCATTAAGCTCGTTCATGTTCACACCTTCTTCACATCCCTGTAGGCTATTTATATCGAGAGCTCTGAAATTTGATTCGGCTAAAATTTTGGCCAAACCTTGTCCTTTTACCAATCTCATTGGTTTTATCTCCAGGTCAAATTCTTGAATTTTGGCAAGCCACCATCCCCTTTTGCCATCATTGTCAGATTGAACCAAAATATCCTTTACAGAACTAGTAGGTACGTACGCAATTATCTTGGAGTGTAACATGTAGGTTCTGAATGCTTTCAATGCCTTCACCATAGCATACGCTTGCTTTTCCATTATATCGTATTTAAGTTCTATGTCTCTAAGACTCTTGCTAAAAAAGGCTATCGGCTTCTCAAAACCTTCTTTATTTTTCTAGAGGAGTACTGCAGCGATCGTGTGTTCGGAGGCGAATGAGAAAATAAGAAAATCTTTTAGATAATCAGGGCTTGCCAATACGGGTGCCTCGCTTATAACTTTCTTGATATGTGCAAACGATGCTTTGGATTCTGCTATCCATTTCACTTTGTTGTTCTTCTTTAGCATATCTGTGATCAATTTCAGATTTCAGCAAAGTTTAGGATAAATCTCCTCAAATTTTTTTTTCCCTAAGAATGACTGAATTTCTTTTACATTCCTAGGAATAGCTATAGTTTCTATAGCCTCAACCCTTTTAGGATCAATTTTGATACCGTCTTGAGACACAATATGGCCCAAGAGTTTGCCTTCTTGCATGGCAACGTGAGACTTTTTGGGGTTTAAAGATAAACCAAACCTGCGGCATTTTTCAAAAGTTTGATTGAGATGTATCAAATGATCTTTGTCAGATTTAGAAAAAATAGTTAGATCATTGAGATAGATAACCACAAACTTGTCTCTTTCACCAACAAAAGTGATATCCATAGCACATTGAAAGGTGGCACCTGCATTCATTAGACCAAAAGGCATCTTATCATACATAAATGTACCCCAAGGAGTAGTGAAGGTTATTTTCTCTTTATCGTGTTCATTTATGGCAATTTGATTGTACCTGGAGAACCCGTCGATCATCGACATCCTATTTTCCCCAACTACCTTTTCTAAAACATGATCCATTTTGGGTAGAGGGTAGTTGTCTTTGAGGGAGGACTTATTCAGATTTCTAAAATCAACACATAGTTTAATCTCCCCACTCTTCTTTCTGACCGGGACCAGGTTTGCTACCCAATCGGAGTATCTCAAAGGTAGTATTATTTTTGCATCAAAAAGCTTTTTAACTTCCTTTTCGACCACTGGAAATAAAATAGGATTGATCTGTCTGAGTTTTTGTCTAAAGGGTTTGACACTAGGTTTCAGGGGTATCTTGTGTTCGATCACAACGGTGTCGTAGGTTCTCAGCTCTTCGTAAGACCAAGCGAACACGTATTTATACTGTCTGAGTAAGTCTTTATACTTACTTTTCACTCCAGGAGGGAGGTATTTTGATATCTTTACCATCCTGGACTCCTCTTTGGTCCCTATGTTTCAATCTTCAACCTCTTCTGGTTGGGGTTGCAAAGTGGATTTTAAGGGCATATCGTTCTGATCGAACAATCTCTCCAGGGGGATCAGTCCTTTTGGAATCTGATTGTTCTTTAGAACCATCATGCGATGATTTGCAATATTTTCTTGGAACTATTGAGGGTCCTCTCCCTCTTGCATGATCCATGTGTGATCATTTTGATTCTCTTTATCAATGTGAGTTTCAGAGAAGTCATCCACTACTTCGAGGAATTTCCTGATCTGTTCATCATCCTCGAACATTGCCAGTGTTGTATGTTGTTCGGTATGGATGGTCTGTGCCTCACCTCTATGTGGTACTTTAATTTAAAATCTGTAGGGGGAGCAAACGTAGAGGCTGCCTTGGCTAACGAATCGTCTTGTAAGTTTTCGACGCGTGGGATGAAGTGGACATTTACGGATGAGAAGAAATTTTCCATTAGATCCCAGGCACAATTTCTGTACGATCTCAATCTTGGGTGCTTGGCCTGGTATTGTCAACTTATCTATTTGACTATCAACTCTGCGTCTCCATATACTTCCAGGTTCTTTATGTTCAGCTTCCTGGCAGCTTCCAATCCTAAGACTAAGGCTTCATACTCGCATAAGTTGTTGGTGTAGTCTATATCCCACTGAAGCCTGTAAGAGAAAGGCACAACAAACTTATTTTCAGGTGCCACAAAAAGTACTCCTGCACCTGCTCCTTCACATGAAAGGGCACTGTCAAAAAACATTTTCCATATCCCAGTGCTATGCATATTTTATTTCATATTTCCTGATTCTTTCTCATCTATGCAATTTTCTTCTGTGCAACTATCTATACCATCATCAAAAGACAGAATACAATTTCCTAGATCTTGATCGGTAATATAAACCAGAAAATTGTTAGGATTCTGAGGACCACTCACTGTGTAGGCTAACCTCGTTTCCCTATATAACCGAGTAAGTTATCCACCAAACACAGGGATTGTGGCATAAGTCATGTCAAGTTGAAGGGACCCCCCAAGTTTGGCTCCCCATGACCTAGATAGCAGTAAGCCATACTTTGGGTGTATATAAGCAATAACTACATCCATTAGGACGCTTTTGACTGGGACATGTGCAAGGGTGACTACTAAATCTTTTATCATACCCATGCACTTAACTCTTCTCGAATCGAAAGAGTAGAGATCTCCATAAGGTCTGGTGATCTCGAGGCCTAGTCTATCCATAATAGTTTTGGGCATCACATTATGTGAGGCTCCAAAGTCTAGCATGCAGTTATGCAACAGTCGATCATGGACATTTAGGGTGATATAGAAAGGAGCGATGGTGTCTCTGGAACCCTCAAAATGTGGACCAAAAGTGATATTGGGCTTGTCATCTTCCAAGTTTATTACGTCAGATTGACTTTCTATCTCCGAAACACCTATCACTTTGGATAGCTTCTTTCGATATACAAGTTTCTTTTCTAATTCAACTAGAGGGATTGGTATTTTGATCCTATTTATCTCCTTTTCAAAAATGAAGTCTCCACTACCTTTGTTCGTTTCTCTGGTTGAAACCTTAGACTCTTTCTTCTCCAACTTATTTGTCTGAGCCGATTTATTACTCGTGATTTTATTTACCTGTGTATGTGTCTCAACTGTCTTGATTTCCTTTGTTTGGGTCTCAACCTCTTTCAGTTTGGGATCCAGAGAGTCTGCCCCTTTTATTTTGTTATTAGAATTTTGGTCTCTTTTGGGGCAGGGTCGTATACTTCACCTCTAGGAAGAATTTTCTTGGGTTGAGGAATCGGTGCAGGTTTACTTTTAGGTCTCAGGTTGTACCTAGGTTGGACCTCAGCCATTACAGAATCGATGATTTCTTGACATACAACAAAATCAGTGTTGTCTATGTCTTCATCTTCATTTGACGGTTGCTGAGTATTCAAAGACTTCTCATAATCCTCTTTAGTTAAGTAAGGTTGTGTGAAATCACCACCCAAATTTGTCACATCTTCTTCCAAATCCCCGAAATCTTCCAAGTCATTTCCCCCTATAAAATTTTCATTTTTTAGAGGAGTTTGAATTTTCTGATCTTCATTTTTAATCTGCCTTTGTTGATTTTGAGGATTGGGGTTTCTTATGAATTCCCTTTTAATGAAGGGATCGACCTTAGATTGATGTGAGATCGGAAGAGCGGTTCAGCAGGAATGCCGAGACCGATC
>CBVK0101782851.1:0-11716 GCA_900067695.1 Picea abies
ATATATATATATATATATATATATATATATATATATATAACATTATTTATCATTAAAAAAAATTCAATAATAACAATAAACAAATAAACAATGATAAAGTGAAACTTAATGAAATCAAAATTTAATATGTCCACTCAAATACTCTATTTTAACAACATACAAATTACTTTGTTATACCATTAAATAATATAACTCAAAAGTTAATGTCTCACTCCAATCTTCTATAATAACAACATATAGATTACTTTATTATACTCGTGAATGGTAGAAATGTGATAGATTCCTTGTCTACTTAAACTTATGAAAACTTATGTCTTCACTCAATCTTCTTATGGTAGACCCTTTATCGGCCTAAATTTATCCTCCACAGGATTTCAACATACATCTTCTCCAAGAGAACCCAATTCTCACCATGCTGAGCCTTTTATAATTGCAAAACTTGAGAATTTCACTTTCCTATTGCAAACCCTTTGTCCAGTTTCCCATTTCCACTGACATAGGCTAACATCTCTCAGAGCAATCATACATAGAAGAAATGCTACTACTTATAATACGAGTATTCCTAATTCAATTATATTGTCACTATGAAAACTACAGCTTGCAGGGGTTGTAGCCGTTGAAGTTACAGGAGGGCCCTCAATACCTTTCCATCCAGGAAGGACAGTAAGCCTTCTGCTACCAAAACCCATATATATATAAAACAACAGATGTGCTTGGTGTAGCAGTTATAACGGTTTTAAATCTACTGAATCATGCAGGATCTCTCTGACAGCCCTGAAGAAGGGAGGCTACCTGATGCCACTGGAGGTAAGAAGCATATTTTTCTCATGGAAAGCTCAGTGATATCAGTCAGCCTTTTGTACACATATCTGACATGACAATTTCATGTCACATGCATGAATTTCTGATAACAGGGTCCGACCATCTTCGATCAGTTTTCTACAGAATGGGATTGGGAGATAAAGATATAGTAGCACTCTCCGGAGGCCACACTCTGGTAAGCATTGAAAAAATGAAAATATGATTGCTATAAAAGGACATGGTTTTTGGGAGTTTTACAATATTTGCATACTAGGATAGGCCCATTTTGATCTAGGATCAAAACTGCAAGTGTAAACTTAGAGGTTTTTTTAAACATAGTTTCTCAGTTTGAATTCCAATAAGATATGGAAAAAGTTGGGTAGATTTTTCCATTTAAAAAAAGTAGTCAAAATTCATGAGTATATTACACAAAAATTAGCAGTATTTACCATATCCAGAGGCACCTACACAACCATTATATATTTTTTTCTTACATTCAGAGACATTCACTACAAAAAAAAATAGTCAAAATTCATGAGTATATTACACAAAAATTAGCTCTGTTTACCATAAACAGAGGCACCTACACAACCATCATATTTTGCTTACATTCAGGGACATTCAATACAAGCAATCTTCAAAAGCACGATATTCCTGAGATATTTTCTTAAAAGTTAGCATATTTACCATATCCAGAGGCACCTACAAAAGCATCGTATTTTTCTTACATTCAGGAACATTCAATGCAAACAATCTTCAAAAGCAGGATATTCCTAAGATATTTTCTTAAAAGTTAGCAATATTTACCATATCCAAAGGCACCTACACAAGCATCATTTTTTCTTACATTCAGGAACATTCAATGCAAGCAATCTTCAAAAGCAGGATATTCCTGAGATATTTTCTTAAAAGTTAGCAATATTTACCATATTTAGAGGCACCTACACAACCATCATATTTTTCTTTCATTCAAGGACATTCAATACTAGCAATCTTCAAAAGCAAGGATATTCCCGAGATATTTTCTCCCTAGTAATAATTCTTCTTTTGGTTTTCTCCTTCTTAGTAATTCTTCTTTTGGTTAAAGGTCAGATATAAAACTGTCAAAACAATCTGAATTAAAACTATCAAAACAATCTGACTTAGTAAATAACTTACCTTTTCAATATCTTGTAATCTTATGGACTTCTTTTATATCTGTCACAATGCTACATGTGCTCCATTTAATTTCTAAAACAGGTCAAGGTGTTTCTGGATCTATTGTGATCCCTCTAGAACAAACAACATTGACTATGCTTTGAAGATGTACTGAATAAGAAGGGATTGAAACTGCATGTGTAGACTTAAAATCTCATGTTAAGTTATAGCGATCTGTTTTAAATTATGTTTATAATAATTTATGGTTGTCTTTTCATGAGTATGAGTGTGGTATTTTTGTTTTTTTAAATATAATGTTAAATTATTTGTTTGACTACTTGTCCCGAGGATGCACCTAAGATATTTGATTTAAGATCCGAAACATTTACAATATACAAAATGGTTATTGGTTTTTCCCAGCATCTTTTATAACCAATCTCACCACACAAATCTGAAAATATATCATTAGAAATATCCAAAATCTTAATAATAACTGCTATGGATTTACATGACAGGGAAGATGTCACAAGGAGAGATCTGGATACGAAGGTCCATGGACGAGAACTCCGCTACTATTTGATAATTCCTACTTCAGGTAAGACCTTTAAAATTAGCTTTCGCTTATTGTATCAGTGGGGTATTAGATGTGTGTTAATCTCTAATGGTTGATAATTTGTGCATTAACAGGGAACTATTGGTTGGTGAACGTGAAGGCTTGATACAGCTCCCTTCCGACAAGGCTCTTTTGCAGGATCCTATATTTAGTAAATATGTCCATTTATATGCTAAGGTACAGTAACTAAATGCACCTAACGAGTTGTATTTCAGAGTCTAATATTCTCAGAGTTCAGAGTTTTTCTAACTCCAGTTACATGAATTTTGCAGGACGAGAATGCATTCTTTATTGATTATGCAGAGGCTCATCTGAAGCTTTCGGAGCTTGGGTAAGCATAAGCTGTTAGTGTTATTGTTGAAAGATTAATTTATGGAAATGCAAAAAAATAAAAAAATTCATAACCACGCATTAAGTTAGATATCTCTCAGACCGCAAGAGTATTAAACTAGCATTCTAGGGCCTCTCAGATATATGATTCAAATGAATACTAAATTTTACGCAGACTAGTCATAGATATAAATATTATTTAATATAATATAGTTGTTTGGCTATATTTTTGGATAAGGGATGATTTTGTTTGGATAAGGGATAGTTTTATTTATCCGAAAAAGATTACTATAACAAATTTAGTGTTTTGATTAAGGATTTATGACAGAAGCCTTAAGGATTTATAGCAATAATTTTATATAAAATCTAATTCAATTAAACATAAATATATATTTTATTCAAAATAAATATTAGTTTTCTCTACATTAAGGAGTTTTTACAATAATTAAAAAAGCATGTGCTATATACTTGTAGGTTTTGTTCAAAAATTTCACTTTTAACATTTTGGGTTGTGTGGCATTGCCTTGTTTAGACTACATGGAATCGGAATTAACCAACCTATTCCTACTACAACTAGACTCATTTATCACCTTTCTCAAAACTATGTCTTAAGATACAACTTGTTAGACATGCAACTAAGTTCAACACAACCAAGTTCTCTAGCAATAGACACACATCCAACCATGGCCTTAAAGCATCCTAGCTATACTTTAACACTTAACCAATATTCATCAATTCAATGCAAGGAACAATAACATCCAACAAGCATAGAGAGACCACAACACTTAAGTATGGGTGACACTCAAGGTGGATGACTTAACTATATTAATATGAAGAAGTTTACAAAGATACAAAAAGGGACTCTAACCAAGTGGTCTGCAACCCTTTTATAAATATACAATATCCAAGGAATAATTTCATATAGCCACAATACTTGTCAATCTAACCCATTAGATATCCATTGATCTACCTCCTACAGTTCCCCTTTCTCACTTGCAACATAATTAGTTTAGTTCTACCATGACTTAGACACTTGCTACTTGTTTTCTAAGTCCTCCATGCAAACTACCTAAGACTTAGCCAACATCCAAGTCATTCACTATGCCAAAACCCATATTCAACACCTCATAGAACTCATTTTCCACTCTTCCAATCACTTCTTAATTTACCGCTTGATGACAAATGACTTTACACAATGATCATGTCCTATTTATATATGTGAAAGGTGCCCTTATCATTTCCTTCTTCTAAGGTGCGTTACACCATACTCTACACCCAAGTGGACCTTGTTGGCTTGCTTACACACATTCTTCCTAACGTTGGGGGGTTGATGACCCAGGGTTCATCCAAATTCGACCAACAAAACCCAAAGGCATCATCATATCGATCTTCAGTCGAGGACTGAAGAAGGTCTCACCCAAGACACCATGACAATCATAGAGACCATTTGGTCTTCTGTCAGATATGAAGGGAAAAGGTATACAAGGAATCCACTGAGATTGTTATTCATTCATTCAATCATAACTCGTTAACAAAGAAACAAGATAAACCATTAATAAAAGCATCCATTTAACTCAGGACATCCATATGAAATGATAGAGAGAATGATGGCTTTGTATGTTATCCAATAAAGCTTCAAAACACATACATTATGCACACTCATGTTACACATAGAAATGTGCTCTGCACTTTGATTCATTCTATAGTCGATGCATTATGTTGCGTCATGTGCTCTCTGTCCATGCTCTTCTCTAATGAATTGAATCCATTACAAACTCTAATCAAGAATTTTTTCCAGACTCATATAAAATTGTTATAAAAGTCAAACTAGACCTCATACAAAACTCAGACTAACTTGTTCTCTTCCAGAACTCTCTCTCTCACACACCAACTCTTTCTCGTTCATGTTCTTCTTCTCCTTCTTTTGCTCCGGTGCTCTGTCACTTTCTTCTCTTCTCCACTCTCTCTAGTGATCACTAGTTATGCATGCTTCTATTTTCCACATGCAGTAGATGTGATCTCCTTGGAGAATGGAAATCCTAATGAACTTTCTAGATCATCCATCCTCTATACCACAATCTATCATACTATATTTTTTCATCATTCAAGGAGATTCTCAAAGATATTCTTTGATTCATCTTACATGCGGTACCTTCTTGATTCTTTTACATGCAGTCAAAAACTTGGTTGAAGTGTGTGCCTTCTTTATTTTGTCACATAAATATTGATATGTAGACACAATTAAGTTGATGTATGCACACAAATATGATATGTGCACACACACACACAACTCACAAAAAAGCTCTGGTTCCAACAGACCCCCAACACTGTTACTTGGCTCGTCCTCGAGCCAATGGTACTGCTTATGGAGTTACTAAAGAAATGGATGGGATTGTGTTCATTTGTTCTTGGAGGAACTCTCATAATTGGATATCAACCTCATCAAAATTTATGTGCAACCTTTGTTTGAGGTGCACTACCTCTTATGCATCAAGAAATGTAACTTGTGGAGCTTGGAGGTTAATGAGCTCCATTTTTTTGAGCATCAGCACGATCGATCCCTATGCTTCTACAAGTTGATAGTAGTAGACTTGGGATTTATCAATTGATTCATTGGCTATTCCATAGAGAGTCTGTTTCTCTACCCTAGCTGCAGTAATTTCTTTCATCTTGCTGGCAATGGTTTTCATAACGGCTTGTTGTTCACCCAAGGGTAAGGACACCAGAGAACTCTTTTGTTGTGAGGCCTTCATTTGTACGACACATATCAATTCATCAATGGTGTTAATTTTAGGGCAATTATAGAGGTGGTTCTAGAGTGTGAAACTATACTTGACCAACCCTATTAAAAATTTTATTCGTGCCTAGCCATTTTGTATTTCTTCCTTGGACATGGAAATATTATACTTCAATTTTGGATCCTCTGGTGTAGGACACTTGAGCTTCTCATGAAGCTTAATTTTTTTCATTTCTAGGGCCTGGAGGTGCTCTATGAATTTGCAAAGTTTTTGAGACACCTGGAGATCCAACTGATCACTCCATGAACCTTGTGCCCATGAGTACACCTCCTCTAGGGAACTAAGGACTTACATGCAAGTGGCTAGCACTGTGTCATGTTTTGATTCAGTTTCTATGTGGGTAGTGGCTTCTACAAGATGAAGGGCTTGAAGATCATGTTGTGTAACCTCTACCTCATGCGTCACCTTCACTTATTGTTAATTCCTTTATTGGGTATCCTTATGCACTACTATTTCCTAACCATGTTGTTTTCGTAGTTGTTCATGTGCCTGATTGAGTTTATGGTGCTGATCTTCAAGCTCGGTTATAATTGTAGCCACAAAATTTTACAAGTCTTTGGTAGGAACCTGCACAAGGTCAAGTTCGGCCTTGGGAAATTCGATAGAGATCATGGCCAAGGGACTAACCCAAAACACCATTTTCTACCTCATGTCTTCGGCTTCCTCGAGTTTCTTGTCTTGAGGGGGAGAAACTGGAGGTGATTGGAGGTCCAAGTGATGATAGAGGGAATAAGATTTCCTCCCAACGTCTTTTTGGAAATCATGTTACGTTGTGAGTTGTGGTCGAAGATCCTTTGCTAACTTAGAAAGGGTGGCCATCATTTGTCCCATCTGCAACACTAGAGTACCAAGCTCTAGTCATTTTGTTGCAATCATTCATTAGTTCTTCCTAGGAGCTTGTCTAGTGTGGATGTTTAGTTGCGCAAAGGGCTCAGGGACCTTCTTCCTCAATGCAAGTAGTTTATGGTTAGGGTTAGGGTGTCCATTCTTATTATGTGCTAGGGTCTATATTAATTGGGGCTAGACCCTACATAGATGACGGTTTCTTCCTCTTCCATATTATGTCTTTATCCCCCTCTCATTCCTCCTCTATTTTCATCTGCTCCTCCCAAATATACTTTTGTTTTTCTTTAGTAGTGTTATCCTTTTGTGGATGAGGTCCCAAGGCGTGTTCTTTCTTTTGGGTGGTTGATTCAACCCTTTTTCTCTCATGGTTATTCTCTGTTCATGTATCAATCTCTAATCTATTAGCTTAAAAGGTGGGCTAGTAGTCCTTAGGCCATTGTGTGACACCCAGTTGGATTTCCTCATTCATGATGGAAAAAGGGAGTTTGGTAGCAACTTTATCCTTGTCTACTTGAGGGTAAATGAAAACATTATGGAAGTTTCATTCAAATCCAGGATAATAGGAATACCTTTTTAGGAGATGCTTAGGAATGCATACCATCACATTGGTTGCTACTATCAATTGGGTGAACCATTTCTATAAATCCTTATTTTGTTCGACCTAGACTTCCAGGTCCTTGATACAATGCAACATCAGAAATATGGGTGTGGAAAATACAACTCATTTTCTTCATCCTCCTCATGACCCCAAGGAGGTTCATGCCACCCTATCCAATTCATATCCATTTATTGAAGTACTGGATCTTTGGGAAATTACAGCAAACTGCAATCAATTGATCTTTCCAAATCCTTATTAACATCCACATAGTTAGCCTTATTTGCATACAATTCCTTATTCCCATACAGTTAGCCTTTGATCCAACCCCTGTTGGGTTTTCCAAATTTCCTACTTGATATTTTATTGCCTTTGATCCTTCCAAGGGGTCAAATAATGCTCTAATATGGACCCACTCTTAGGCCAAGTTATGGGCCTCAAGAGAGTCATCCAAAAACTCATTCAATAGGTACCAATCCCAAGCCATTTGGACTCCTACAGTACATCTTTCAACAATGAGCATGAATACAATGGTACACTCATCCCTCTAGCATTTTAGAAGTAGATTGTATGCAACCAATTGCATCACAAATCTAACTATTGGGTTATTCATCTCATGAATCACAATCTCACGCTTCCTTCTGCACATCTCAAATCTGGTGTAGACTTCCTCTCGGGTGACATATTTGGCCTTGATGGTGCTGGTTGGGCCATCACCTGATATTGGGAGGCCTGAGACTCGATGCATGGTATGATGGTCCAATAGGTATGGCTTTTCAAACCATAGATACTCTCCATGTAGTTTTATTAGTTGGTAGTGAACATAGGCCTGTATTGTCGAGCTTCGACTAAAATGTGGGTAGTTAACCAAATTCATAACACCAAATTGTCAAAGGGGATTCATCTCTTTCTATATATTTATCTTCTTTGACCCCTCGAGATGCTAAATAATAACATCATATTTATCAAACTGGAGTTTGGGAAATTGGTTTGGATCGTAGATATTTTGATCTCTACATCGCAGAACAAGAACTTTTCCCAAAATCAAACCCTTAAAACTTACAACTTTGAGCATTACTAGCTTTGGTACCAACCATTGCTTCATGGCCTTGGAATTTTGTCTTGTATGTGGTTTGTTTGGGGATGCTATTATGTTCTGTAAATTTCATGTTCTTCTAGGATATACTATTTAGCTTAAAAAAAATCTAGGACTGAACAACATTGTTGAACTTGCTTGGTTGGTAGTTGGGTGCTTCTCTCATCAAATATGCTCTTATTCTCGTCCTAGCTTAGGAAAAAATGGGAACCTTGGAGAATGAGTAAGAGAGGTTAAATAGACAGAGGGATAAGGGTCCCCAAATTGTCACTTTGTCATAAAAGTTATGAATCATTAGTGTTCCCTAATATAAATATCATAAACCATGGAACTGCCTTACTTCCCTAGTTTTCATTTACCACCATGCCATTGCTATCATTTGGTTGTTAAATACTCCATTCCTTACTGTCGAAGTCACTTGGGATTTTCATATTGTTGTTAGCATCCCTCATTCCATCCTTTCAACATATCATGGTAATTAATTTCCCATTCTTTCCAAATCATAAAAATATCACATTGGACAATGGAATTTAAACCTCGATTTTTTCCAAAACATGTCAAATCTTTACAGGGGTATGGCATGTCACATCCTCCTTTATTACAATGAAGCATATATGAAACCTATTATTTATTGTGATGTTTATTACTCTATGCATGCAAAAAATCTTATTCTTCAAGGGATCCACACATGGTTAATGTGCACCCATGTGCTTGTGCCAAAGATGTCAACTTGTCGCATCGTCCCTTCGAAATCCGCAACACTTCTTTACTTGAATCCATTTTCTTGGCACTTATCATGGAGGATCATTAAAAATAATTGTTGGGACTATGGGAATTCACTATCTTCCCTCTCCTCTAATTGGCTTAATATCAGGCCTGCACCACCTATCCAATGGCACGATGATAGTTGAAGGGATGTGATCGATGGAACTTCATGTCAAGACAACATGATTGGTTTTCAGATGGATATTTCATGCACTTGGTTTCTTCTTAGATATCCAATAGATCTCACAAGAACACCTATATTTTTGGATATAAACCCCCGATGTGAACCATTGCTTAAGTGACTCCACTACTTCTTCACATTCGTGTAAATGCTCGTGATGCACCACACACCATTTTGTAAGTATTCTTTCCATCAATGTGTCAAGGGATCATATCCAATGGTAGAAGGGAACATGCTACATTTGGGCAATGAATGTTTCCACCAAGTCCATTCCATCAAATCGATATAGAGTATAAGGACCGAAACCAACTTCACGCACTATGGTGGTAATTCACACACATAGTCTAGTAGAGACTTCATACAACTTATTCTTCCATCTCTCCATAGCATATTCTAAATCAGTGTCATATGAACTCACACTTCTCTAGTTCAACTACACATATGTTGTGGTATTGATGTAATCCTCTATGTGCCCCATGATATGATAAATGTTCTCAATAATAGATCTTTGTGCATCCTTGTTCAGAATATCATTATATATGTCTCCTTCATTTGGATCTAATGGCACAATTACCCATAAAGTGTCCATCTCAAAGGGCATCTACCTGATCTTCAAATTCAACGCTAATATATTTTCAAAATCTCAGTTAATAGAAGGTAGTGCAGGGTAAGGATATAAGTCATCCATGATCTCAATCACCTCAAAATATTCCTTAGTCTTTTCCCCTTCTATGTTTACCTTGACCTGTTCCAACCTACCAATAGGATAGATTATGTATTGATTAGGAAACCTAAGTTGAATTGAGGACCACACCAAGTTAGTCCTTCCCATTAACTCCCATGATTTATTTGGAAATATGTTCACATCGGATCCTAGATCCAACATAACACCATCCATCTCATAGCTTCCAAGTTCAGATTTGATATTGAACTCTCTTCCTTTCCACTTATGTTTGTTGGCCTAACACACATCCGTTTGTAGTAGGGGGGAATATATGGTACATTTGTTCTTTCTTCCCCCATGCATATTTTCAACATATGTGTCAACTTCCTTGCAACATCAAGATCTCTTAACAATTTCAAACAACAGTGTAAGAAGGTACTTGCATTAATTTTAGTTGTACATGTTTAATAACCAAGAGAATGCATTTTTTTAGGATACATCAATATAATTCAAAATCAATAATGGATAATATGGGTAGAAGTAGAGGGAGGATGTAATGTAAAGGACAAGTCCATACACTCCACTCCAAGAGTTTTGGGGAAGTGTGTAATGCAATGACACATTTAATGAACATCTAAAGAAAAGGGAAACAAAGGTATGGGGGATGTAGAGTGGGATTATGTAGAGAGAATGAGGTACATAGAGGTGTGGATCAATGTTGGGAGTGAAGTGAGGAGGTTGTCCCATGAAGGTAAGAATCATCCCCTAGAACTCAATATTCTATATGGATGTAACAATGACAAGTGAGGAAGGGGGGAATGGTGTTAGAAGGATATAGGACGAATATTTTTTTGTAGATGGGACAAGTTCTCCATGTGGAAGGTGAAATAAATATTAACTTAGGAAAATACTCCACACTTTCCTTTTACTTTGTGAAACTTCAACATCTCTTCATGAGATAAGAACACTCAAAAGTTTCTAAGGGTCCTCATTTATGCTTAATATATTCGAAGGAATTTCTAAAGAGAGATACAATATTTTACATTTATTTCTTAATCCTTGGATAACATTGATGACATAAATACAAGAATCATGGAAAACACATCATCTGGCCTAATAAATCACAAAATAAATTCATACTACTACATATTAGGATAATTGTAATATTGTTATGAATCTAAGAGAGGGTCTACATGGAATATCTTTCCTACAAAATTTATATCTATTGAAGGGACAATAAACAGGTCTAGCTCAGCCATAGTGTGTTGTTGAGATCTCTCTTTTAATTCCGGAGCTTTATGCATGGAAAGTGCCAAGGGGTTAATTTATAATACTCTTTTGGTGACCATTGGTCTTTCGCACAATCATGAATGTCTAGGACTTTGTGTTAATATAGTGTATTGAGTGTGGGTATTAGGGTACCACTCCAACTCCCCTAGTTAGTGGAATAGATGGTTACTTAATTTATTAAGGGCCATATTTATTAAATAAGGCCCCAAAATGTAGTAGAGTGTGGAACCAATAAATGTAAGCGACATCATTAAATAAGGTCCACTAGTTAGTGGTTGGGGCTTCATTAATGGAAGTCCATTAGGTGGTTAGGGTTTGAGTTAATTAGAAGCTATAAATAGTATTAGAAGATATATAATTGGTTGTCAAGTGAATAGTATTGTATTTGGATCTCTACTGATGTTGGAGGTTTCCCCCCTTAAAGAGGAAAGTGAAGTTGCATCCAATTCTTATTATCAAGATAACTAACAAAGAACACCATAAGTAGTATTAGAGAACATTCCTATGCTAGCACATACTCTAATTTCAGAAAAACAAATATAGAGACATGTTATTTGTTAGAAAAACAGGACCGCGGAGCAATAAAATAAAACAAATGCA
>CBVK0101782852.1:0-19797 GCA_900067695.1 Picea abies
GCTCTTCCGATCTCACCGAATGTGGGCATATTACTTACTTCTATGCCAATCCAACAAACTTCTCTGGTCAATATAGCACACCTCCGCATAGAAAATTCATACATTTTGTTCTTCCAATTCTCTAGTGCTTCTTCTGAGTCTGATGAGCATGCACTTTCACTTCACCAACTCAAATTCCCATCTGTTGTAGGATTAATGTAATCCTGCTGTCTAGATGTCAATTTGTATATATTCTCTAGTTCATAAGCACGATCTTCTTCTCTGATAGGTTCTGTGTATCTGCGACCTTCATTAGGATCAAGAGGCATAATTACCCTAAGGCCATCACCTTCAAATGTCATTCTTCTTTTCTTTAATTCAACCACAGTAGAATTGTTGAAAGCCCAATCAATTCCTAACAACGCAGGACAAGGATAACTATCATCAACTATCTCAATTACTTCGAAGTCTGCAAACGTCCTTACCCCGTCGATGTCCACAAGGACATGCTCCAACCTCCTAAAGGGGCTTACTGCCTACTGATTATCCATCCTGAGCCTAATAGGGGAACAAATCAACTTAGATTTTCCCATCAATGCCCAGGTCTGCTTCATCATAACATTGAATTTTGATCCCAAGTCAAGGACCACATAATCTATGTCATAATCTCCAATCTGAGCATTAAGGTGTAGTTCCTTATTTGTTCTCCTCTTCCTAGATACTTGGTTCACAAACCTACTCAGCATTGGGTCTATTCTTCCTATCTCATACTATCTGATCAAGTGTTGTAGTTCTTGTATGGCTCTTTCATCCTTAATTAAATCAATAAATGTATAAAAGAACCCCACAAGCTTGCTTACCTCTTTTCCTTCTCCAGGTGATGCAGACTGATCTAATTCTAGAGGCATCCCACATTCTCTCACTTTTGTTGTGCCTTAGATGAAGAATCATGTTCTCTTCCAAATTCTCTTCTTTCTTCTTCAAACTTCTGCTTTTTTTTCCATGGATCAAACAATTGTGTCTTCCCTGCAACTCTTTTAATATGTGATTCTTCTGTAGTCTTTCCTAGAGTCACCATGTCTTCTCCTATAACAATGCCTCCTCTCATTATAACAATGACTCTGGGATCCTCTCTGTGAGGTTCGACTGATATTAATTGGACTTGCTAGTTTCCTCCTCGTATCTCCCGAAGTTTTGCTAACAATGCTAGACAATCCTCAATACCATGTTCAAATGAGTTGCAGTAACTGTAAGTGGTACAAGGGTTCTGACAGTGCCTTGCCAAATGACCTGAATGGGCACAGTTATAACAAATGATCTGACCTCGAACTCGACCCATGCCTCCTCTTCATCCTCTTCCTCTGAATCCACCGCGAGGGTTGAAGTTTCCTCTTCATGGGGAATTAAACTGCGTAGCATTTCCCTCCCGTGCCTCTCTCCTTGAATCCTATATGTATCTCTTGAACTTTCATGCAAGATATCATAAGCCCTACAGTCCTTCTCATCGTGCCCCACAGATTTACAGAATGTGCAATAAAGATTGGTAGGTGTCTGGAAATATTTTTGCATGTAATAACATTCACCAGGGTGATGTCTATTTCTACATACTGCGCACCAGGGTAGAGTAACCTAATTCAAAGGGCTCGGAGCTCTAGAGGCTAAGTACTCATTAAATAGGGGACAATGCTCCTTATCATGGCCCTCTGATTTGCATATGATGCATGAGATGTCTTCTCTTTTATCTTTTCCTTTTTCTTTCTTCATATCTTCGACCTGCAGAGATAATTTAGTTACCCAACTCAAAATTTGACTCATACCTAAGCTAGATTCTCCCATAGGGGCTGAATCTAGTTTCATGGCGATCTCCAATGCTTCAGCCTGCAAAGCAACCTTCTGTTGCATCAGAAGAAATCTGATGTGTGGTAAGAGGGCAACAATGAACCATTCCTTATTCTGCTCGTCCGGGATTTGAAAACTCAATCGGCCTATCAAGGTCTTAAACCTCTGATCAAACTCCCAAATAGGTTCATCTACTCTCTGCTTGATTTCTTTCATTTTTGTAATGCATTGTGACTCCAACTTGGGTTTCTTGAATTCTTCACTCAACACAGTCTTTATATCATTCAATGGTTTAGGCTATACAATCCCTTTAACAAACTTCATGTACGAGCTCAGTGCGCAGTCTCTCAAGGTAGTAATAAACTGATCTCTCTTAACATCTTTGTCATTGACTTGCTTAATAATCCATACAACTTCTTATGGGTGTTATATATGCACTAAAAACACAGTAAAAACCCTCAATTAAATTGTCAACCTGGGGTAAGTAAACTAAGAGTTGTAGCAAAATATATGCCAAAGGTAGAAGGGTTGGTAGGAGTATAATCTAACTAATGAATGTAGCTATCTAAGGCTAATATACTCAAGAAAAACTATCTAATGAGAAAACCCTACTAAGCAACTTGGAACTATGTAACCTAAGTACTTTTGGGCCAAGGATCGACAGATAGTTTTAAGAGAACAAGCAAAAACCCTACTTGAAGCAAACTAGTTCATAACAATAAGCAAAAGCAACTAGTTAAGCATAACAAACAAATGACAAAAGAAAACTTCTTTAACCTGCCAACCTATATTCAATGAGTAACTACCCTATGAAAGAAAATAAATAAACAAGCAAGCAAAGACACCTAACTAACCTACTAAAGTAAGTAAACAAGTAAACAAAGACAACTGTCTAACCTACTAAAGCAATAGACAAGTAAGCAAAGACAACTAACTAACCTACTAAAGAAAATAGACAAGTAAGCAAAGACAACTAACTAACCTACTAAAGCAATAAACAACTAACTATTGCAAGCAATCAAATTAAAACTTCTCATTGAACAACTATCTAGCCTAAGAGGCAAGTGGACTAAATTCTTAATTCAAAACTATTTCTAATCAATGAAAGGAAATCTATTTGATTGAAAGAAAGAAACACTAGCAACTAACCTTTAATATATGATAAGCAAACTGTTCTCTAACCTATCAAAGAAAAAGACTATCTATCCTACAACAACAATAAAACTATTTCCTAAGCTATGAAAGCAATAAACTATATCTTCTGAGCTATGAAAGCAGGAAAACCATCTCTTTTAATCTATGAAAACAAGAAAACTATTTCTTAATCTATGAAAACATGAAAACTATCTTTTAAGCTATGACAATTCAAATATAATGTTGGTGGTTGTGTGAATGTCTTCGGGGTCAGATAATATCTTGATGGCACTTGACAACAAAGGATAATTCAAGTGGTATAAGCTCAACACTAATCTCAATAGAAAAATGAAAGGTACGGATTAAACAATCTAATGAGAATTTAGCCATTAGTAAAATTCGTCAATTACCCTGCATATTTATTAACCATCAACAATATAACGAGATCATCATTGTACTTCTATACTATGTAAGCAAAACTAGATTCAACCATTAACTAAGAAATATAATTGCAATTTAATTCTAGGAAAGGAGATTACATAAATGAAACTATGCTACATCTATTCTAACAATTCAAAGTTCAAACTACAATAAGAAAGTGCTTGAAAACATAAATTAAAACATGACATTAAAAAGTAAACTAACAACTACATTAATCAACAACTAGCTAAGCCAATTCTACATAAAAAAAGCCAATTCTACATAAAAATGAAAGAAGCAAGCTATGATTAAAAACTGAAATTGATCCTATCCATCCATCAAATCCATGTCGAAGAAATCTCAAAATAAAAACTCTGTTCTATTCTAATTAAAACTTTGTTTTAAACTTAATTCTAAAATCATAAATAAAGACGTAATCTAATATCTAACTACACATGGGGTTAGTCTAGGGATTTGCAAATCCGTTCCTAACTACAAGATTAATGCATGTTGACACAATCCATCATACTAACCTGCAAATAGAGTCAAAGCAATTAAACTACAACAACAAACTAATTAACACAATAATCTTCATAAAAGTGATCATATCTCGGGCCCAACATTACCCCCACACTTACGATTTTGCAGGTCCCACTGCAAACAAAAAGAAGTTACCCCTCATGACTAGGCTTGCTGAGGAGGGTCAGCTTTAGAAGCCTCTCCTTCTTGCTGTGAAGACTTTGCTTTGTGCCTCTTATATTGCTTCAACTGTTCTTAGAGGCTACAGTTATATTTGGTCATCTCATCAACCAATCGTTGACGAGAGTTAAATTTTGTTTGAAGGAATGCATTATCATGATGAAGGTGTGTATCTATTGTCTTCCTTTCCTCCAACTATTGGAGAACCTAATGGTTTTCCTTTTGTATCTCCTCTATGGTTGGGGCAGAATCAATGATCTCTGAGGAAGGCTTAGATCCTTTGAGAGATGTGGACAAACTATCAGTTTTAGGATCTAGAGTAGGCATGGGTGAAGTAGGAGTGATGGGAGATCGGTAAGGTGAGGTAGGTTCTGATTTTGTTTTCCTTAGTGGCTCTAATCCATCCACATAAACTTCCCTAGATTTCTTGTGAGGGCTCTCAAGGTCAGAGGACACTTGGATAGGGTCCGAAGTAGGTGGAGGTTTTGCATAGGGCTTGGTTCTTGTGCTCCGGGTACTCTTACGAAAGGGTCCTTTACCAAATTGATTGGCTCCCCTCCTGTTTGTGGGAATGATGGGAAAGTCTTGCTGCATTACTTCTTGGAGATTTTTAAGTGTAGGATCAAGAGAGAGTGAAGGCATTGGGGGGTTAACAATAGGCTTCTTTTGGTCTTTTCTCTTGGTCTTTTTACCCGATGAAGAAGTAGGGATATCAACAAGATTTTGGTATTGTTCCGGAAAAGAGAGGGTTTGTGCAAGGGTGTTTGGAATTCTTGGAGAGAGAGGATTAGATGGAGAGCTAGTTTTTAGGCTAAGTGGATTTTTGCCGGTCCAAACGCAAACTCCAATTGGGCACCGACCAAACATGATTTGAACAGGGGACGAATTGGCAGAGGTTGGGTGCAATTTCTTAACGCAGGGGAGAGAAAATGGCAAGGGAGAATTGAGATAATAGAGTGCCCAACCCGATTTTGAATGCACTTATGGTGGAGTACGTTGCACACATGTGTGCATGAGCTACCATGTGTGGAGATTTTGAATTCGATGGCTCATTTTGGGGAAATGTAATGATGCATGGTTAGATCAATGTCCAAGTCTTTTGACTTGTACATTTGATCATAAACATATGGAGCATCTACAATCAATGTCTGCAACTAATTTAATTGAATGTAATTGAGTTTTGGTTATTTGGAATCTAGGGCCGTTACTGGTGTGTAATTCACATGGCACTTCATTCAGCACCTCATACGACATTTCATATGGCACATCATATGGTACTTCATCTGGTACCTCTGTGTTAAATACATTTTCACTTCCTGTAATCGATAGCCTGCAAATTTGAAGTGTTTTTGACAATCATAGTGGTAGATGAGCAGAGGCAGAATGTTCCCTTATTGTTGATTTTTCCATCATGCTCACTCAATCCTCTTGCATATGACATATAATGTTAAGCCTAAAATGAACATGTTATAGCAAGTAAAAACATGTATTGTCAATCCAATAATGCACAACTTGTAATGAAAGATAAACCAATAAAGAGTGGTATGTTAAGTATATGTTCAGTAATTTATAGCACAAAGGAGTTTAGCACTTCAAAAATAAAAATGACTATCTATGTAATAACCTGTATCATGGAGAAAATACAAAAACTCTTGCAAAGATTTATTTCTCTAGGAAATGATCATTTGTCATCTCATGAACCCCTCCCCCACACCTAAGTATTGTGACACCTCACAATCAAAAGTATAGGAAACCAGTCAATATCCCCCAATAGCCGAAGATTTATAGTATGTCAAGTGCAGAGATAAAATTTCACAGCTTGGTCTGACGAGACAGTTAGAAGATGGCCCCACCTATAGGATAAGAGATCCTATATATAGATAAGAAGGGGTAGGCAAGAGAGTTTCAAGATAGTCTTAGAGTTATTTCCCAATGGAAAGTTGATGAAGTTCATTATTATTAACCTTAGCATAACCACACATACTTCATATCATCTTTGTCTGCAAGTAATGCCGTACATCAGGACAAGTTTAAATTTATTATTTATTTTTGTCATATTACCATCCTCGTTAGGTAGAATACCCCGCTTCCAGCAAGCTTGTTCAGTACTCCGACAGGTTTACCTAGTCATACCACAGACTGGTACCTGCTACTAGAAGACCTGTTCAATATCCCGATGGGTTAGCCTATTAAACCCTCAAAGAGTGGCCCTCCATCCTTCAAGATTTTAGTATAAGATTGTTTTATTCAAGAAGATGGGGGAACAACTCTGAAAACAACTTTTTCTTTCTCTTTTTTTTCAATTGGGATGGTATTTATGTTAGAGGATGAATTTCTGTTATATTACTTAGTGATTTTCCCGATGTAAGGGGTACTTAAGAGGATGTGGCCTATTTAAAGATATGATATAATCAAGCTATTTAGTGTGTAGTGGATGGTACCATTGAGAAAGAACAAAAAGGTATCTCTAGGCTCAACTTACTTTCTTCCTTTGTAGTTATTGTGATGTTTCCATGACTAACCTCTAATTAGACCTCCTTGTTACTCTTTGATAAAGAAACTTGACTCACTTACTCAGGTTTCTTGGAAAAAATGTATGCGAGACCTCTAGGCTTGATAGTTATGGCATCACTTCCTTATACAGTGGTGAAGAGTTTCAAGAGAAACTACTTTAGAATGCCTAAAAATGAGAATTTTTCCAAAAATATGGCTAATTACAGTAAGTCAATATTCATTTGATGCTTTAACAGACACAAAATTCAAGTATAACAATGTTTTGAAGAAAGATCCTTGAAACTGTGTACTCCTGGTGAAATAAATACTTACAGAAATATCCAGAATTTCCTTAACAAAATTCAAAAACTATTTACATATATACAGTAGGAAATTCATAAAAAAATTTCAAGAACAAGGGGGAACTTCCCCATATACTAAGGCCAATGCCTTGTCAATTGACATGACCTGTAGAAAATCTTCTTTGGAAATGGGCTTATGATAAAATTTAAGTCGGTGTCCATTTACCACAAAGGAGACTTGTCCATCGTCAATTGTTTTAATTTTTACAACTCCATTGTCATATACAGTGTCTACCTCGTAAGGGACCAAGCAACGGGTGGTAAGTTTTGCTTTGAAGGTTTTGAATCGGGAATCAAACAACATGGCCCAATCACCAGGCTGGAAGTGATTCTTCTTAATAAACTTTCCATGCCACTTGCTTCTATGGTTTTGGACTAATATTGTCCGTTGGATGACATCTTGCCTGATTTCATCCAATTCATTCAATTTTAGGGCTTGTTGCTTCTGAGCCTCATCCGGGTTCAATCCTAATTCTGTTACAATACGGAAGGTCCTTACCTGGAATTCTATAGGTAAAAGTACTTGTTTCCTGTACACTAGCTCAAAAGGGGTATGCCTAGTTGTATTTCTCCAGGTAGTTTGGTATGCCCACAAACCCTCTAGGAGCCTATCAGTCCAATCTCGGTGATGTAACTGAATAGTCTTGGTCAAGATGGATTCCAGAACTTTGTTTGTGGATTCTACCTGACCATTTTCTTGCGGGTGGTATGGAAAATATTTACAATGTTTAATCCCATATTTATCTGTTAGCTCTTTCATCAGCTTGGAAGTGAATTGAGTGCCTTGGTCGGTAACAATTTCACGAGGGACACCGAAGCGGGTAAATATGTATTCATAGATAAATTCGACAACAAACTTCTTTGTAGCCCTGAATAGGGATTTTTCCTCTACCCATTTGGTGACATAGTCCGTACAAACCAAAATATAGTTCTTCCTATGGGACATGGGTGAAATTGGTCCTACAAAGTCAAGAGCCCATTTTTCAAAGGGTTCTATCATAACTTGGGCACACAAAGGCATTTCATCAGCTGACGTAGGTCTTCCTATCCTTTGGAAACTATCACAACTTCTCACATATTTAGCAACATCTTTGAAAATGCTAGGCCAATAGTAACTCGAATGTAGCACCTTATATGCTGTACGTTTGTTAGAAAAATGGCCACCACATGGCCCATCATGAAAACTTCATAGTATTTTAGGTACCTCATCCTCTTGGACACATCTATGAACAATCAAATTAGGACCTGTGCGAAAAAGATCATGACCAACCCAAGAGTAATTAGCACTCTGTGTAATAATTTTCCGCTTTTCATGAGGTGACAAATGAGACGGTAACTTCCTAGTAGCCAGATAGTTTGCCACATCCACAAACCATGGGGTATTGACAGAAAGGGAAAAGAGGTGCTCGTATGGGAAATTGTCATCTACAGGGATATCATCATCCTCATTTTTTATTTGGGAAAGAAATTCAGCTACTACATTATCCTTTCCAGGTCGGTCAAGCAGAGTAATATTAAATTCTTGCAATAACAAAAGCCACCTGGTCACTCGGCCATTAGTTATGGGTTTATTCATGAGGAATCTAATGGCTGAATGATCGATATGTACAAATATTTCATAACCTATAATGTAATGATGAATCTTTTTAATAGCATGAACAACTGCCAAGGATTCTTTCTCGGTAACTGTATAGTTTAACTCGGTAGGGGACAAGTTCTTTCTCACAAAATAAATGGCATAGGACTGTTGGTCCTCTTTCTTCCCTAATACCCCTACTATTGTGGTGTCAGAGGAATCAATTGATATATGAAATGGGAGAGTCCAATTGGGCCCTCTAAGAACTGGTGCCATAGATATCTTAGATTTCATGGTTTCAAAGGAAGTTTGACACTGCTCAGTTCAAACAAAATCAACATCTTTTTATCAATAATCCAAACATAGGTGCAACAATCTTTGTAACATTTTCAATAAATTGCCGGTAGTATCTGGCATGTCCAAGAAATCTTCTCACCTATTTCCGAGTCTTGGGGGGTGGAAGTCTGACGATGACCTCAATATTTGGAGGATCGGATTTTATCCCTTCAGATGAAACATGATGTCCTAGAACCACTCCCTCAGTTAACAACATTTTGTGTTTTTCATGACTTAGAGATAGGTTCACTTCCTGGCATCTGATGAGGACTTTTTATAAGTTGTCTAAGGCTTCCTGGTAAGTGTTACCATAGACTGTGAATTCATCCATGTATACCTCCACACAATCATGAATAAGATCGTCAAATATCCCTAATACTGCTTGTTGAAAAGTTGCAGGAGAATTACATAATCTGAATGGTAAGACCCTATAGGCATAGGTGCCCCAAGGACAAGTAAAGGTAGTCTTGTCCTAGTCCTCGGGTTCTATAAGAATCTGAGTGTACCCGTTGTACCCATCTAAAAAGTAAAAATACTTCTTTCCAGACAAGGTATCTAGAACTTGGTCAATGAAAGGGAGAGGAAAGTAATCTTTCAGAGTGGCATTGTTGAGTTCTCGAAAATCAACACAAATTCTCCATTTCTCGGTCACTTTCTTTGGAACCACTACAAGCGGGGATACCCACTTACTTTCAGATATGGGATAGATAAATCTGAAATTTAAGAACTTTTGGATCTCCTCCTTGACTATATCTTTAAGTGCTGGGTTCATCGTTCTTTGGGTTTGCCTAACAGGTGTTACTTCCCCCTGGGTATATATATGATGGATGCATGTGTCAGGGTTTATACCCTTCATGTCAGTGTATTCCTAGGCAAATGTTCCTAATTCTTTTTTAAGGATATCTACTAATTGTTTCCATTGGTCTGTATCTAGCTCGGAGTTTATATGCAAAAATTTCCCTGGACTAATCTGGTAGGGCATAGTATAAGACATGGAAGACTCATCTATTTTGAAAATAAAATATACAAAGACAAAATGGATGGGTCCAATTGTTCTTGAAATTATTCCCCAAACATGTACTCAAATTGGGGAAAAGACTGTGGAAAATCCACACATGTGATAGCAAAAATGAACTGGTTTAGCAAATTTTTTGTGTGCTCTTGAAGTGCTCATGCATGGTCACTTGGCAATACGGGTTCTTCCCATTCCTCATTCTCATATGGAAATTCAAGCCACCATATGGATAGAGAGACCATTTGAGATGGTCATTTCCCCTTCTCTACAACCAATAAATGCATTGGTTGTGGCTAGCCAAGGTCTTCCCAAAATGATGGGATAGCCTTTGGCAGGATCCTTTGAATGAATGACAAGAAAATATATGGGGTACTCCCATGAGGCTAAAGTAACCATGACATCATCTAAAATTCCTTCAGGTATAACCCTAGTCTTATCTGCTAATTCTGAAATCGTTGGGGTAGGCTGGAGAAGAGGTTGTAACTGTGATTTTTCCAAGGTAGTAGTGGTCATAACATTGATGGTTGCCCCTAGGTCTATGAGAGTGTTTCCAATGGAGACCTCATTAATGGTTATGGTCACTACGAGGTTTCCTGTGTTCTCATATTTTTCTAGTTTTGGTTGCTCTGATATATATTCGGAAAGTCCTCCTATCAAGTGTACTGTAGGGGGGTCCTTTTTCTTCCTACCTGGCTTCTTGATACACAATTCTTTGACTACCTTACTGTAGATTGGAATGTCTTTAATAGCTTGAAGCAGGGGAATCTTGACACAAATATTCTTCAATTCATTCAAAATGTCAAATTTCAGTCGGGTGGTAGGTTTCTTGATTACCAATCGGTCTGGATAAGGAGGGACCTTCATAATTTGTGAAGGTTCATTTTGGGGAAGCTTGGGTTCTTGATTCTTTGGGATAATAACAATCTCCCACCTAGTGTCATCCGTGGGTTGTTTGATGGTTTCTTCTTCTTCTTCTTCCTGGATGACTACTGAAGGTCTCTGCCTCTCCAAATTTTTTCCCGATCTTAGTCGAATTTCTTGTAATGGAACAAGAGTGATAACATATGTCAGGAAGGCTTGCATCTCAACATTGTGAAGAGATTGAGGGGGCTTATTATTGAGATTTGACACTATTTGTGCCAGTAATAGTGTTGTTCTCGGGGAGCTTGCATTTTGATATTGTAGTGGTTGTTGTTGTGGAATAGGAGGTAAGGGTGGTGGAACAAATCCCGGTAGAAGCTGCAGAGTGTTCAGTGGGAACTGGGGATAAGGATGGTTGGATATAGGGATAGGTGGAGCTTGAGGGTTTCCTTGGTTATGTCTTCCTCTCCATCCTTGAAAGAAAGGAAGTTGGTACTGAGTAGACCAGTTTTTCCAACCTGATGGGTTCCATTATTGTTGTTGTTGATAATAGGGTGGAACTTGGGATTGTAGATCCAGGTATGTGGGTTGATTCCTAGGCTGCCATGGCCTCCTAGGTGCATAAGAATAATCCCCAGAATCTCCACTCCTATAGATGGCTAATAAACCAGGCAATGATGGACATTTTTCAGTTACATGGTCTTCCGTACATAAGACACAAACTGAAATGTTATCTAATGGGCATTCCCTTGAGGAATGCTTCCTCCTACATCTTGGGCAATATATGCTCATTGCTGCATTTTCCTCCTCCTGTTTCTTTTTGATTTTAAGGGTGTCCAATTGGGAACCTACTGTGCTTAATATATCTGTCTTAAAGTTTTCCAAAAGGTTCCCTATCTTTGCTCTCGTAATACCACCTGGACTAACTGGTTTTAAGATTCTATTGTAAGGGTCCTGAACATTCTATCCTATTTTGGCTCTACTCCTTGAGTAATTTTTACACATTTCACATATTTCAACAAATGGTTTATGAGAGATGTCACCTGATTCCATCAGGTTAAGCATCTCTAGATATTCTTCTGAAATTACTTTAAGGAAGAGCCCTAATTGCATCCTTTGGGAGGTCATGGTATTTTGACTTCTGGGAGATATAACCAAATCTTTCCATATAATCTTCGAGGGTCTCATCTTCTAATTATTGTATTTTAAAGATGTCATTACGAGACTCTTTAGTCTTGCAGTAGTCTTGGTACTTCTTAAGAAAGATGTCTTTCATGGCTTCCCAAGACCTAATACTGGATTCTCCCAACCCCATGAACCATCTTAGTGCAGAGTTTTTGAGGGTCACAGGAAAGAGTTTTAATTTCTGGGCATCTTGTATGTAGTTGTAGCTCCTACACAAGATGTCAAATTCAAATAGGAAGGTGTCTGGATCTTCACTGTTTTTATCGTAAAAGGTAGGCAGTGATGAGAGAGGAATATTATTCATGTTGACATTTGGAGTGGTGTCCAAAATCGAAAATCTGAAGGTAGTTTTGGTTTGGTTTCTAGTTTCTTCTTCCTCCCCATGTCTTACATTGTTATGGTCTTCCTGATCATCCATATTAGATTAGTTTCCAAAAATAGAGTACCTAGTTGGTTTTATCTTTGAAGAAAACAAGGTTTCCCTTTGATGGAAAGGTCTTCCTATGGATTGGATGTTTGGGACTCTACTCGAGTCGGTTGAGACTATTGGTACCAAAGTTTCTGTGTCAATTTGAGAGATGATTACATTGGCTGAAATACCAAACAAAAGATTCACCTATTCAGGGTCTATGATGTCCTTAAAATTAGGGTTCCTTGGTGGTGGTGTAAAAACAAAGGTTGTATTGTTTGGTTCTGTGGAAGGCTCGAGTGGTCTTTCCTCCTTTCCTAATATGATTGATGCTTCAATTTCAATTTCTTTTTCTATAGTGCTCCCTGTGTTAGTCTCTTCAGAGACTGTTTTGGCTCTTTGAGTTGAGCTAGCTTATGTTTTTCGGTATCGGTTTGCGTATTTTATAAGAGGAACATTGTTATAACCCTAAAATGCTCTACACAGGTTTACCTGGCATCAAGCCAACTCATGCCTCTTCCTAGCCAAAGCCATGCTGAATAAAACCTTGAAAAAACACTTAAAAAAAGCAACCCGCGCCCTAACCTAACACTGGGCGCGGATAACCGCTTGCTGTCCTTCTACTGCACGCGGGTGACCGCGGGCTAACCCACTACAGCCCGCGTTTACCTAACAAAGCAAAAAATCAGGAAATTTTCCGCCAGGACGAACAACTTTTTGTCAGTTAACTGGAACTCTTCGCCATGCATGGCCGAGAGTTCGCCTAAAATCCTAGCTCCTTCTAGCCTATAAAAAGAGGGGTAGGGGTACTATTCAAGGAGGAAAAAATCATAGCAAAGAAACTCTGCCAAATTGCCAAGTCAGTTTTGTCCCAACCCTTTAGCCTTGCCTCAAGATTTAGGAGAAATTCAAGCAGCAACAGTTGGAGGACAAAAGAAGAGAAGGAGCCCAGGATCAGGATCGAGGAACGGTGGCCGATCTCAGAAATCATTGTAAGTTGATTCATATTGAGATTAATGAAAAAGATACTTTTCCCGTCCCGAATACATGAGTCTCATCTATGTTATTTGATTTGTGTTTTATCTCTAACCCCCTAGTAGATCAATAGCGTGCATGTGTAGCTTTGTCTTGATTGCAGGAAAGCTTTGTGGAAGGAGCAGCAGTAGCAAGAAGATAAAGGCTCAATGGAGGATCTACTTCAACCGTCGATAAAAAGGTTAGTTGATTCTTCCCATGTTTGCATGAGAAAAGGGGTTGAGATTTCGGGTAGAAGGTTAAAAGTTAAGTCTTGAGGGTCATGATCCGCGTACAAGTTTAGAACCCTAGCTTGTTAGTCCGTAGGGTAGAATACCCCACAACAAACATTCCTTCCCCCAAAGAGATCGAAAGGAACCTTGGTTGAAAGGTATGATTTTGATTTAATGTATCTACCTTGTCGGTCTCTAGGCCTATTCATGAAAGAAATAAAAAACAAAAGAAAAATCTACCATTTGGTTTCTAGGTCTATTCATGAAAGAAAACAAAAACAAAAAGGAAAAACTACCATTGGGTTTGGGGAAACCTGCTATAGCAAATGCGGAGGTTCTTACCGCTTGTCTTAAAGCTCCCCCGCCACCAAGCTAATGCTAAGGTCTAAGGATGATCTATTTCCTAACTACTTATTACCTTAAGACAACTCCCCAACAATGACGCCAAAAATGTTGGGTGTTATATATGCACTAAAAACACAGTAAAAACCCTCAATTAAATTGTCAACCCGGGGAAAGTAAACTTAGAGTTGTAGAAAAATATATGCCAAAGGTAGAAGGGATGGTAGGAGTATACTCTAACTAATGAAGGTAACTATCTAAGGCTAATCTACTCAAGAAAAACTATCTAATGAGAAAACCCTACTAAGCAACTTGAAACTATGCAACCTAAGTACTTTTGGGCCAAGGATCGATGGATAGTTTTAAGAGAACAAGTAAAAACCCTACTTGAAGCAAACTAGTTTATAACAATAAGCAAAAACAACTAGTTAATCATAACAAACAAATGGCAAAAGAAAACTTCTTTAACTTGCCAACCTATATTCAATGAGTAACTACCCTATGAAAGAAAATAAATAAACAAGCAAGCAAAGACACCTAACTAACCTACTAAAGCAAGTAAACAAGTCAGCAAATACAACTATCTAACCTACTAAAGAAATATACAAGTAAGCAAAGACAACTAACTAAACTACTAAAGCAAATATACAAGTAAGAAAAGACAACTAACTAACCTACTAAAGAAATATACAACTAGCTACATCAAGCAATCAAATTAAAACTTCTCATTGAACAACTATCTAGCCTAAGAGGCAAGTGGACTAAATATTTAATTCAAAACTCTTTCTAATTCATGAAAGGAAATCTATTTGATTGAAAGCAATAAATACTAGCAACTAACCTTTAATCTATGATAAACAAATTGTTCTCTAACCTATCAAAGAAAAAGACTATCTATCCTACAACAACAATAAAACTATTTCCTTAGCTATTAAAGCAAGAAACTATATCTTCTGAGCTATGAAAGCAGGAAAACTATCTCTTTTAATCTATGAAAGCAAGAAAACTATTTCTTAATCTATGAAAACAGGAAAACTATCTTTTAACCTATGACAATTCAAATATAATGCCGGTGGTTGTGTGAATGTCTTCGGTGTCAGATAATATCTCGATGGCACTTGAAAACAAAGGATAATTCAAGTGGTATAAGCTCAACACTAATATCAATAGAAAAATGAAAGGTATGGATTAAACAATCTAATGAGAATTTAGCAATTACTGAAATTCATCAATTACCCTGAATATTTATTAACCATCAATAATATAATGAGATCATCATTGTACTTCTATACTATGTAAGCAAAACTAGATTCAACCATTAACTAAGAAATATAATTGCAATTTAATTCTAGGAAAGGAAAGCCAATTCTACATAAAAAAGAAATAAGCAAGCTATGATTAAAAACTGAATTTGATGTTATCCATCCATCAAATCCTTGTCGAAGAAAGCTCAAAATAAAAACTATGTTCTATTCTAATTAAAACTCTATTTTAAACTTAATTCTAAAATCATAAATAAAGACGTAATCTAATATCTAACTACACATGGGGTTAGTCTAGGGATTTGCAAATGCATTCCTAACTACAAGATTAATGCATGCTAACACAATCCATCATACTAACCTGCAAAAGAGAGTCAAAGCAATTAAACTACAACAACAAACTAATTAACACAATAAAATGCATGTACATGAAAATAAAGAGAACAATTAAATTACGAAATGCATAAACAACACAAAGATAGTTACCAGACGGTTGGTGGGCCCCCCATTAGGTCGTGGTCACTTTCTAAAAGCACATCACAAACTCAACAAGATGAATTCACCATAAAAACTCAAAAACGTAGTTCTAGTATAATCTGGCAATGTAAAAACTCAAAACAGAGTAAAAACGTATTTGTTCCTATCACACTAATGTATCTGATGCTTAACAACTATCTGACCATCCTAGTGGTATTTATAAGCTTACAGACCAAGTGGTCGACCACAGGAGGGTTGAAACACTTCTAAATTCGGCAAATTACAATAAATGATGCCCTAACTGATAAAATGGAGCGAGCCAATAATCGCCCTCTTGAACAACTGAAAATGAGTTGTCGGAAGCTTAGTAGCTGGAGAGGGAAAGCATGAACAAAACCCATATTCCCGATTCACCCATCACTGGACGCCAATACCATAACAGCCAAGTTGCCCTCCATTTTTGTGCAGGAAGAGGTGCTGGATGCAGTGCCAAATCGAGTACCGGAACGAGTGCTGGAAGAGTGTCAGATCAAGTGCCAGAAGCATAAACATGGTGCATTTTCACCCCGTAACATAAAAAATGTGAATCAGATCCTTGGAAATGTAAAAACATGATGAATTATACTCGATACAATCATTAAACATGAATCATACGTACCTTATGTCGATCATACCGTTTTATCATAAAATTCTTCAAAAAGCTCCTTCAAAAGATGAAAAACACATAAGTACAAGTGGTAAAAGTGTATAATAACCATCATAAAAGTGATCATATCTTGGGCCCAACAACTTCGCATAATAACCAATGTTGATCAGGTCTTCAGATCCATCTCCTCTGAAGATAGGTAACCTCATTTCATCTGCCATAGATCTTCCTAGGTTTCTTGACTGAGTATGTACTGAACTACTGGTAACAGTTCTCTAAGTGCTCTGATAACTCTGGCTACTCTAGTTACTTAGTGCTACTAAAATAACATGAGAAGTAATAGTACTTACTTCGACGGTAGGCACAATCCATGAAGTTTCTGATTCTTCGGCGAGGTTCTTCAGTCTTCCCTTCTTCTTCCCTAGTGGACTCTAAATGTTCCTCATTCAATAACTCTTCTTCTTATCCACTGTAGAACCCTTCGTCCTATGCCAGTGGCTCGTGACTTTGCTCAAACAGGTTCACCAGAGGAACCTCTCTAAAGGTTCTCCCACTATGCGTATGCCTGACCTCTGTGTCATTGTCGTTGTCTAAGTTCTTGAACATTATCTTTTCAATCCGATCGATTACTATATATTCGAGATGTTCTTCTCATATAATAACATCTTTATCTTCAACTTCAAAAAGTGTAAAATTTTCCTCTAGGTCCCTTAAATAAATATCTCTCTGCTTGGCTATATGACTCTACTCTGTCAATAGAAAACTTAGTAATTTCCCCTCCAATGGGGCTATCAAACCAATGATCTACTACTCTTGACATGACGTTATCAACTCTCTTGACCTTCTTGATCAACGCCAACGTCCAACACATAAGTGGTCTAGATCTGATCTCGAATTGGGTATCTGCTAATTTGGCTAACCACTCGTATAACTCTTTATGAATTCCTCCAAAGAAAATCTCGTGTATGTCGTTAAAGATATGCCTTCCCATTCAGTCTTTTGTACTAAGATTAGGGTTGTTGTTATGGGCTTCAATGGAGTCCTCTTTCTCTTCTATCCACTTCTGAATTTTTGTTTTCGATGAAAACCACCTTGACATTCCCTCAAGAAGATCCCAGTCTCGACAACAGAACCATTTGTTGGCACAGGGGAAGACCCAGGGTTCAACTCTTATAATGCACCAACAAGCCCTAACTACTGGCCCTTTCGGCAACACCTGTGAAGCAGATGTAGTATCACCCAAAGTAGCAATAGGGGGTTGCAAGACACATGTGTCTACAACCAGAGGAAATGCAAAGTGGATCCAAGTAAAAAACAAACAACAATCTAGATATTATCAACCAGTCTTAAGCTTACTTCACAAGTTATATCTCAGATCTAACACAACAATGCAATAACAGTTACAGAAAGCAAAGAACACAACATCAACCACATAGAACAACAATATATACGTGGTTCACCCTCTCCCTAGGGCTACATCCACAGAACTGTGCTTCTTGATATATTAAATGGAAACATACAGTTCTATCTACACTCTTAGCTTGCAAATCTCTCTCTTTCTCTTTCTCTCCCCTCCCTACGCACCCAGCTGGAGGGTTGATCTTCGCACCCAGCTGAAGATCTTACAATACAGACTTAATAATGCTCTTGCAACACAATGCTTCTCTCTCAATAATGGAAATAATCGACAAACATTAACCAAACTTCTCAACTCTTCTCGACCTCTATTTATACATTACATGACTCTTGGACACCCTTAGACCAAAGCCTAAGTGTCAAAACCCTAAATACCAAAACCCTAGGTGTGTAAACCGTAGGTCAATTTGACCCATGCTTTAAGGGCTTCGCTAGCTTGTCCTTCCTTCTTTCCCGCAAGGTGCTACAAAGCATCCATTGATGGATTTTTCCACTTGCTAAGTTGTCCTTGATCCATATTCTTTGTTGATCTGTCTTCCTTGTTCTTCTCTTCCAATGGATAACTTTCCCTTACTTTGCTCCTTCTTTTCTGCTTCTTTGACCACATCAACCCATTCTCAGTCAATGTGCCTTCCGCGTAGTTCATACTTCACCTTTCTTCCTTAATCTTTGCTTTCTTCCATAACTAAGGGCCAACAAGACCTATCCCTCCTAGAACCATTGAACCCCCCTTGCAAACCTAAATATAAATTTAGAAGGGGTGTCTATGGATAATTATTTCAACTATAATCAAGCTAATCATTCATAAAAAAACCTATCTCAAATGTATAAATTCCATGAACATGGTATATAATAGGTTTTTGGATGGCTTCATACAAGCATAAGTATTTGATGAGTTGGCTAAGGGAGAAGTAGATGAAGAAAGTGAGGATAAACCTAGTGAATCAACTATGGTTCTATGTGGAATCCTCCTTGGTTGTAACATGGATGAATATGAATAATTAATAGACGAAGGGTTGCCTATATAAAGTGATCACCATGCAAGGAGAAAAGTACTAGTGCCTCTATAAACCAACTACTTCCCAAAATCTGAATACTAGAAAAACTTGGGTCACAACTCCTACTACTAAGAATTCCTCCAGTACCCCTAATATTGGTAAGGCTTTGATTAGTTACCTAGACCCCATGGAATAAAACATCATCAAGGATATTAAGAAGATAAAATAAAACATTTAAATCCTTGTGTAATGTCCCCCACCTCTTAGAGAGGTGAGGAGGAGACTCAGTGGCCTGGGCACCCCCACTAGGTCATAGTCTCACGCTGAAGGGGGGAAAGAAGTCAAGAAGTTAAAAGTTATATTTTTAAGTTGACTTAAGAAAGGGAAAGGATAAAGGAGTAATAGATAACTCAACATAAGAATAGAAGATTAACCCTGGGAGTTAACCTAACTCAACAAAGAATTAGAAGGAAAAGTATAAGTAAGAGGCTGGGGTGCACCTATTATTCATTCTGGTTTTGGATTAGCATTTGCTATTTCTCTTAAGCATTCAGTTTGGGGGTTTTGCTGTACAAACCCTTGGGAGCAACTCAGTGGTGAAATATCCACTCACCTTGTTCCACAGCTTGGTCTCGGGGATGAAAGACTCCTCCACACCATTCTAGTCTCAGGGCCAGTTTATCGAGGGAGGTTCGATCCAGCTTATCCTGAGGACCTAGGGCCATTCCGACAGTTGGGTTTTGTTTGCAGGGGCATGACCATAAGTTTGAGGGATTTTCTGGAGGGTTATCATCATTCTACATTTGTCTGCAGATTGGGACGTCTCGGAGCCATAGGGGACATCCTGTGATTCAGTAAAACTCAGATCTAGGGAGATATGCTTGAGATCTGAGCCTGAAACTTCTCCCACGGGATTCTCATAGCCCAATATATATTCTTGGAGAGTTTCAGAGCATTTGGAGGTCTCCTTCATCAGGGCCGAACCTGCTAGGGTTTCAGTCATCCAGTGGGGCGCACCATTCAGTGGAGATTTCAGATCTACAACGATTGAGAGGGATCTTGGAGATTCGGGCATCTGGGTTGTTCTTACCATCACCCGAT
>CBVK0101782855.1:0-13476 GCA_900067695.1 Picea abies
AATCACCTACATACAAGGAGAAGAACAAGTAGGGAGTTCAGGCTGAATGCAAACATCAAAGATTTCAACATGGGAGATATCATATTGGATCTAGGATATGAAGTTAATGTATTACCCAAGAAAACATGGAATGTATGGGAGAGCCCACATTAGGATATTCACCTGTTCAGCTGAAACTAGAAAACCAACACAGAGTTCTGCCAATTGGTAGACTGAAAGGAGTAACAGTAGACCTGGATGGAGTACGCACCAAATAATACTTTGAAGTGATTGAAATAGTGGATGACACAACACCATATTCAACATTGCTTGGCTTGGACTGGGCATTTGATAACCAGACCATAATCAATTTAAAGACATGAAAAATGACATTTGAGTCAGGAGACTACAGGGTCATCATGCTATTAGACCCATCAGAAGGGGAAAGGTTTGTAGAACTTACTTGCTTGAAATTGGAGGAAATCAGCCAGTTGTACAGAACAACTGCGCATGATGAGGATTATGTAAACCCAACTACATATGGGATACTTAGTTGGCATAGCATTACTTCATGTGCGACAGACTCAGACACAGGTCTAGAAAACTGGAAATAGAGGCTACATGAAGTTTCCACAATCATATGTGCAAGAATACACCACACAATAAGATGGGTAGGTATAGAGATAAGGGAACCACCCAATTTCCATGGAGTAAATGATCTAGAAGTATTCTTGGCACTGTACGAGGATGAAGTGTTAGAAAATTAGAGATTCTTAGCACTCAATATAGCACTCAAGGCCACACCTACAAGATGGTGGGGCTCTTAGCACTCAATATAGCACTCAAGGCCACACCTACAAGATGGTGGGGCGCACACAAAGAAACAATAAAGGATTGGTACCAATTCAAGTGGTTATTGCGCATAAGGTTTGGCACAGAACAAAGAATCAACCAACAGTAGAAGTACGATGGATAGGAGGCACCAGCAGAAAACTTAGAGAAGTTCAGAGCACTGTGGAAAATGACACCTCTAGAGGAATGACCTAATCATTTCCTACATACCTTATAATAAATACCAACAAACTGGTATATAGAATAGGAACTACATAGAGGAACTACGAGTTGTACAGTATTGCAACAAAATTTTATAGTCACTTTCTCTTTCAAGCATGAGAACCCCAATATAGACACAACACTTAAGTAGATAAGAGGGATGATATTCATTCAGGAACCATAAGTCAAACTCATAATAGAAGAACAAAAGTGGAATAGATAGACAATGAAAGAGATGTTTTCATGCTACCATGTGCAGGAAGAAGCACCAGATGAAGACGGTCCACGTGATATTCAGATCGAAGAGGCAGAAGGCAAAAGAGAAGTGGAAGGTCCACCTCTGGAATAAGAAGTAATTTCTACGCTAATAAAAGTGAATAAATTCAACATTGGGACAATGGAGAACCCCAAAATGACCAACATTGGAGACTGTTGGGATGAGAAAATAGTAGAAATCATAATAGAGTTACTACGCGAGTACAACAACCTATTCCCCACAACATTTACAGAAATGAAAGGCATAGTGGGAGAGCTAGGAAAAATGAAGATACCACTCAGAGCAGAAGCAAGATTGATCAGACAACGACTATATAGACTAAACCTGATATATAAACACAAATTTAAAGCTGAGATCGATAGAATTCTCAAATTCGGAATCATAGAACCTATGGAAGAATCAAAACGGATAAGCCCGATGGTAGTTAAGGAGAAAAAACAAGGAGAGATAAGAATATGTGTCAACTTGAGGAAATTGAACGATGCATGCCTACATGACCTGTTCCCTACACTCACAGATGAGGTGCTGGAGAACATAGGGAGACACGAAGTTTACTCATTCACTGATGTATTATCAGGCTACCACCAGATCAAGATAGCACAGGAAGACAGATACAAGACCACTTTTTCTATGGAATGGGGATCCTACCAGTACACAGTCATGTCATTTGGACTGAAGAATGCACCAAAAATATTCTCTAGAGTAGTCATAGATGCATTTAAAGAATTTATTCACCAGTTTCTAGAAGTATACTTGGACGATTGGATTGAATACAGTTTTTTAAAAGACCATGTAGAGGTCTTGTGGCTAATGTTAGAAAGATGTAGACAGTGCTATGTATAATTAAACATCAAGAAATGTATTTTCGGAACACCATTTGGGATACTATTAGGAAATATATTATGCGACAAAGGCTTACTAGTAGATCCTGCAAAGATTGCAGTAATTGTTAACTTGCCACCACCAAAAACAGTCTGTCAACTAAGAGCGACATTAGGACACATAGGGTACTACATAAAATTTATCAAAGGGTATGCACAGATCACCGTGCCAATGGAGAAACTGTTAAGGAAAGATACAAAGTTTTATTTGAATGAAGATTGTCAACACAGTCTGGATATGCTGAAAGAAAAAAATGGTCATCGTGCCAATAATAGTATTTTCAGACTAGGAGAAGACATTCCACGTACATGTATATGCATCAGCCATAACACTTGGAGTTATTTTTGTGCAACCAGGAGCAGGAGATTTGGATCATCCTATAACATTTGTGAACAAAAAACTATCAGAATCAGAGCATAACTATAACACTACAGAGAGGGAAGGCTTAGCTATGGTCTACGTACTGTAGAAGTTCAGACATTACTTACTGGGAAAACATTTTAAGATGTTCACAGATCACTCATCCCTTAAATACCTAGTCAAAAAGCCAATGTTGGGGGGGAGAATCTGTTGATGGTTACTACTATTTCAAAAGTTTGATTTTGAAGTAATAGTCAAGCCAGGGAGGTTAAATGCAGGACCTAACCACCTATCAAGGGTCATGAATGGAGAGGAACCTACAATATTAGAGGACAACTTTCTAGACGCACAATTATTTTTAGTCTAGATCATTGATGAATAATTTGCAGATATCATTCAGTACTTGAGTATAGGTACTGCGCCATAGAAATATAACACTGCACAGAAGAAAAACCTGGTAGTCCAGGCTACTGACTATCAGTTGATTGAAGGGAACTTATATAAAATGGGCACATATAGTATCTTGAAAAGATATGTGCTAGAACATGAAAGACCAAGGGTTTTAGCAGAAGCCCATGAGGTAACAGCAGGAGGACATTACTTAGGAAAAGATATTGTGCATAAGGTATTGCATGCAGGCCTATGGTGGTCGACCATTCAGAGAGAGTCGAAGGAGTACTTCTAGAGATGAGACATCTGTCAGAGGGTCGGTAAACCCAATAGAAGGGGCGATATGCCACTGTGGCCACATGTAACATTGGAGGTATTCGAAAAATGGGCAATAGATTTTTTGGGACCAATTAACCCATGAACAAAGAGGACATGAGAAAGATACATTATCACCACAAGATAATACCTGACAAGATGGGTGGAAGCAACACTAGTCAAAGATTGCAGCATAGAAACAACAACACACTTTTTATTTGAACAAGTAATCACTAGATTTGGTTGCCCAAGAATTTTGATGAGTGATCACATGAGGTAACAGCAGGAGGACATTACTTAGGAAAAGATATTGTGCATAAGGTATTGCATGCAGGCCTATGGTGGTCGACCATTCAGAGAGAGTCGAAGGAGTACTTCTAGAGATGCGACATCTGTCAGAGGGTCGGTAAACCCAATAGAAGGGGCGATATGCCACTGTGGCCACATGTAACATTGGAGTTATTCGAAAAATGGGCAATAGATTTTTTGGGACCAATTAACCCATGAACAAAGAGGACATGAGAAAGATACATTATCACCACAAGATAATACCTGACAAGATGGGTGGAAGCAACACTAGTCAAAGATTGCAGCATAGAAACAACAACACACTTTTTATTTGAACAAGTAATCACTAGATTTGGTTGCCCAAGAATTTTGATGAGTGATCAAGGCACTCACTTCATTAACAAAACCATCAAGGCTATGACTGAGGAATTTGAAGTCCACCATCAAAAGAGCACACCATATCATCCACAAGCAAATGGAACAGTAGAAGCACTTAATAAAATCCTTGAGAACACATTGACAAAGATCTGTAATGTTGACAAGGATGATTGGGACCTCAAAATACCAATAATATTGTGGGCATACATGACCACATGAAAGAAGTTGACAGGACACACACCATTCAGATTGGTATATGGAAAATAAGCAGTGGTGCCATTAGAATTTTTGGTACCCAGTCTGTGTGTGGCAACGATTACAAACATGAAAGAACGTGGTGTAGTACAGGACAGACTGAATCAATTGATGATCATGGAGGAAGATCGGATCCTAGCAGGATTCCACCAAAAAGTTCAGAAAGAAAGGGACAAATATTGACATGACCGACATATTAAGAAGAAAAATTTCAAGGAAGGAGACTTAGTGTTGATGTATGACAACAAATCCATTCATCACCCAGGAAAACTCAGAATGCACTGGTTAGGACCGTACAAAGTAAAAAATGTCACAGATGGGGGAAATTTACATTTAAGTGACTTAGGAGGCATAGAACACAAAGGAATGATCAATGGGGTCAATTGAAGCTGTACAAGGATAGTCGACCACCCACAACTTGAAAGTCACCGTGGAAAAAAGAAAAATAAGAAAAGAGCAGGATATCGAATGGTACCAACAGAGATATAGTGCGTAGAAAGGAGAAGGAGAACACAAACTTGGAATATGATCCCAAAGAAGACAATTCAAATGGTTAGTTGAACATGAAAATAAGTGGGAAAGGTGAAGATGACAAAAGAAGTGTTAAGTGATGGAGGCTACCTGAATTGAATGTCGAAAATGACTGACAGGACACTGCATTAATTGCACCAACTGGAGACACGAGGGAAAGTAATGGAGAGTACAAAAGAACCAGAGGTTCATTGAATATGTAATAAAGGTAATGTATTTGACAAGCTTCAAATGACACCCATACAAAGCAAGGACACAAGAACACAAATCTTATTGCGAAATTGAAAGAGGTAGAGAGCGATAGAGCATACAAAGCACATAGCAAAGTTTAGAGAGGTTGCAGAAGCTACTGAGCTCGACAGATGATTGAATTTTACCACCATGGCGCCACCTAAATAAGGGTAGCCGATCCATATAGCCAAAAAACTTAGAGTAAGGACCAGAGCACAAATGCAATCACAAGGAAGCGAACAGTAGCCACCAGAAGTCGTCAATGTGGACAAAATCCCATCATCAGATACTACACCAGGAAGCCCGACACTCGTGATAGAAGAAACCCAATAGACAACACCTGTGGGCATGGATATTGATAGTCTAGAAGAGGGGCATGGCCGACAAAATGAGGAAGTAGACAATCAAGTGCAACTAGAAAACCCTAAAGCAGCCCCGAGAGTCAATGGGACGACTCCAAATAAAGATGAAGCAACCGAGCCAGAGGAATCACAAACAACCATGTCAGAACACCCACAGGAGGGAGTAGTGGAATATGTCACTAGCCTACCAGAACAATATGTAAAAGAATGACTAATGGAGGCTGGAACCTTGAGTCATCTACCACCATGACAACACAAGCAGAAGGTACCTAGGTCAACATGAAGACAAGCCACCACAAAAATTGTTTTTTCGCGCATACCAAAAGGGGTATGGGTAAAATAAGATTTGTTAGGTTATGTAGAAAAACTAAAGTACTCAGACCATGATGTAACGTACACAGACAATTTCTCAGAGTTCGCGAAGAAAGTCTACCTACAGACTATGGGTGTAGATCCCTTTGGGGAACCCATTCATCAACCAGTCCAGTGGGAAACAAGACTGAAAAAAATTGGGATTTTAGGTCTGTTGGACCTACCAAACTTTTGTAGAGGAAAGTATTCAAATAGCTTCATCAAGCAGTTGATGACAGTCACACATGGCGGAGATATGTGGCTGGAAAAGCTCGTCTTGATAGATGTAGAGGTCATTGCTTACATCACAGGGATTCCATCACGGGGCATGGATACCATAGATTTTCTTGAGGACAAAACAAAGGAGAAATCACTTACTGAGGAGATGAAAAATAAATATAGTACTGAAAGGGGGACGCACGAAATAATTATTAAATGGATCAATGACAACGTGACAAGATGCCCACAAAAATCATGGCCTGCAAGCTACTCAAGAAATGCTGCAAGGAGGAAGTCCCAACTGGGGTTGTCACAACTACAACACAGTGTGTTGGGGGCACCACGATCATCTGGGCCCCTTATCTCTTGAATCTGTTTCTATATTACTGCAAGGATGCACATGATTTGGGAACAAAATTTCACTATTCATGGTTTATCATGTTGATAGCCATTATGGGATGGAAGGAACCAAACTATGTATTCTTCGCCACCAGACCCAAACCCAATCATGGAGCGAGATACTTATCACTTGGATTTTCTTCATATGCCAAGAATAGAAAAATGAATGCAGCCATATTCGAAGGATATCTTCACGACCTACAGGAGACCATTTCCAACATTTGGAGGATAGCACCAAAGGTTGTTGAAAACTATCAGGGAATTAATAATTTCAAGGCCACTAGACATGTGATGTGGATCTAGGCATGGAAGGACCCCAACAAGAAATAGTTACAACTTCCCTATTGCATCACAGAGGGAGACAGAGAAATGGCCATCAAGGATTGGGAAGATGAATGGAGGATTCCAATCCTCATTAGAGACATACCTGTTGGGCTAGAGGAGGAGAGGCCACTAGACATGTGATGTGGATCTAGGCATGGAAGGACCCCAACAAGAAATAGTTACAACTTCCCTATTGCATCACAGAGGGAGACAGAGAAATGGCCATCAAGGATTGGGAAGATGAATGGAGGATTCCAATCCTCATTAGAGACATACCTGTTGGGCTAGAGGAGGAGGAGGCAAGGAACAAACCTACACATGATGGGGAGGTAGGGAAGGAACAAACACAACCCCAAGAACTCACCGTGCCCAAGAAACCAAGGACAGGCTAGACCAAACCAAAGCAATAGAAAGGGGGGACCTCCAAGATAAGAGTCCATACGGGGAAGAAGAACAATACACAGGTGACCTAGGTACAACAAAAACAGGTTGAGGAAGAACATGGGACTAAACCAAGTCCTACTCCACAAGAGCCAGGCCTGACTAAGCACTCTACCACTCAGACGGGGGGTGCACGCAAGAACATGAAGGCACATAGAACACCTCCTAAATAAATGATCATGAAGTATGATGCATAAATGATAGAGCAAGTGGTCCAGGATCGCACATTAAAGGATTTTGAGAATGTTGTGCACAAAAGGGACACAATGGAATACTAATTGGTAGATATGCGACAAATCCTCAAGAATATCGTGGAAGTGCAGGCAACCGATAACATCATCGAAATGGCCCGTCTGCATCACAAACAGGAGGAGAACCTGAAACACGAGAACGGGATATCATCCAAACAATACCACAACCAAGTGCAATGTTTCACATGACACCTAGCATGCTACACATGGATGAGATCATAGGGAAGACACCCCTAAAGTATTTCGCACAATTGCAATTATTGTCGTAGATACCAACCAAGGCCCTATATAAACTGCAGGTCAACGTTACAAAGGAGGTACAGTATCGTGCATGCACAAACATAGTCGAAATGAAATAGGTAAAGGATAAAAATGACGAGTTGGAATTGAAATTTGAGCAGGCCAAGCTTGAGACCAAAGAGGAGAGGGAACATGTGAAGGGATTTGAGCAGAAAGTAGCCATAGCCTATGAAAAAATTCCAAAGACGATGCAGGTAGACGAAATCACAACGACAAAAAATATTGATAAGATTGTGCAGAAAATCGATCAATACCAGCAAGAGATCGAGAATCTCCATGAGTAGCTCACACCTACCACTCCACTGGAGGTAAGGGAGCAAAGGAAGTAGGAGGCAAAAAAGAAGATATATGAGCTAGAACGACAGGTCCACACAATGGATGACTTGTTCGACAAAGCAGCATAGCTTTGGATGAAACTGGAAGAGGACCAACAGATCCACCAGTGGGACTAGGAAGAAGAAAGGATAAGCACAACTATCCAATACCTAAAGTAGAATCAGAAGACAATGTCAATCACAAAGCATGTCAAAGGGGCACAAGACATGAAGAAACTGTAGGCAAAACTCAACACTATGTAGACATAGAAAAAGGAGCACCAGGCTCAATGGAACCTCTCTAGGAGAAAGCAATAGAAGTCATTGCACGAGCAGAGGAAGCCAAGACATATATGGCAGAGACCCAGGAAGGATTTTCAAGTTTGATCAACGATGAGATTTCAGTTCAGGTATTGGATGCACTCAAGGAGAAGATTGTGTAGGCTCAAACACAAGGAATATAGCTTAGGGAGAATTTCCAAGCGATCTCCAAAGAGATCAATGACGCACAGAAAAGTTAGGTTGCTTGGGACGAGCCACATGTTAGTGTTGGGGGCCTGTTGGAAGCAGGCCAAAGCGGAAAGAAAGGCTATTTTGGGAAGGAAGGCATGCACGAGGAAAGCGACAACTGGAAGAAAGAGAAGCATGTACACATGCATGGAATACCTAACGATGTTAGGGTTAGGGTTTTTTCAATACACTGTAATGATTGATGAGATAGAAATGTATAAATATAGATACCCAGGTCTCATGGAAAGAGACTAGAGTTGGGAGAGAGAGCTAGAGACGGATATAGTGTATCGAGTTGTAATATTTTGATATACGACCTAATTTTGTAAGCTGTTGAGATGGAGAGGAGGAAGGAGGGTAGATGTTGAGGGTTAGACTGCAGGATGAGGAGCCTGGTGTGATCTAGTATTCCTCATAATAGATATCGACCCGAATGAGAGGTGTGTAAAGCACACGACGTTGTAGTTTTGGAACTGCTATAATAGAATACCTTAAGAGCCAAATCTTTGTGGATATATCCCAGGGGGGGTGAACCACAGTAAAACCTATGTTATGTGATTGATTGTATGTGTTTCCTTACTTTTCCTAAGTAGATATTAGTATTCTAAATGAATGAAATTGGTTATATTCCATGCACAATCATGAATGACAATATATTTCTTTATAAATTAAATAGAACTCTCAGCGCACACTTCTCAGATCTCCACTCAATCCTGGACCGCAAACTCTTGAGTATTGCAGTCACCCATTAATACTATCTTGAGTGAGACTGCATAGTGAACTCTATGCACTACGTTTCCTTCTGGTTTACCAGGAGGGTCGATAGTTCTAGAGTCTTTGTTGGAATCCCAACATAAATGAACCCTGGGTCAATCAAGTTAAAATTATAACTCGGTTAAAGATAATAACCAACACAAATAGACTCAATAGTAATCATAATACTGGAAAAAATGATAAAAATCATCATAAGAGTAACCACAACAACAATGAATAACTCTTTCCCATTACATAACTCCAAATTTATATTGTTCCCTTAGTCTCTTCTTGATTATATTATGTTTACGGCATTGATTCTTGGTCTTGTTGTATTTTCTAGCCTTCTCCTTGCATGTGATTGATCTCTTTATATTTTACGCTACTCGTCCAGTTGGCACATGCTAATTTTTCAATTTTTTTATACTATTAGTTGTCTTTTTTCTCATCTAACTGTTTTCCACTGCTTGTGATATTTCGTTTCCATACTATGCTTTCCCAAGAAAATTTGGTAGTTACAAAAAAATGGGGATCCCTAAAAAACAGAGGGCCCAACAAGCCTCGACCACAATCTTTGACTTGTCCCAAATCAACCTTCCACTTTTCTATTGTGGTCTCCCTCAAATGAAGGGACCAACTCAGGTACAATGGCAAGGGACAGATGGTGGAAACTCTTGTAATGATCCACATGGTCCTGCCATTTCCTCACAAAGATTGAAGCTCTTGAAACAAATTCCTAAGTGACAATGGTCCTGCCATTTCCTCACAAAGATTGAAGCTCTTGAAACAAATTCCTAAGTGACAATCATATCGGGCTCATTTGGCTTTGTAGCCAATAGAGTAGTCCATTCTAAGTCAGCAATGGAATCAAACTACTGCATCTGGATATACTCAACTTTCACTTTAGGCCAGAGTTCTGAAGCTCTTTCTTTGCGGCCCTTGTAGACTCATCCATCGCATCCAACAGTTCACCTTCGACCTGGATCTCTGCAAAATTGGCTGCCTACTCCATAGGGTCAGTAAGGGATCAATATTCCACATGCATTTTGTTGATATAGGTGCGCCATTCTTCAATTGGTTGACTACATCATTCTATTAAGACAACCCATTCATTAACCATATCAAAAAGTCAAAAACATTCCTCAACGCGGTGATGAAGAGAGGACATGACTTGATTTCCCTCTACAATGACTTGTGTAAGATTTTTCATCATCTCTTTGGGATGATCCTTTTATTTCAATTTGATCGTAGCCAAATCTTGTTGTAGGGTGTCAGTTGTGACCAAGCATCAACAATGAGATCAATACGTTGCAGAGGCACAACCAATGTGATATATTTGGGGAGTTGGTCCCTGCACTAGAGGTCTGCGCAGGAGTTGACCATTGTGAAATGTCATGCATTGAATAGGTAAATCCTGATCATTTCTTATCCTTAGTAACTCCAATAAAGGCCATAACTTCCTTTTCCAAAAGGTCCGCATCCAGGTAGAAAGATAATGGAATCATGTGGAAAAGTGTTGGGGTAGTTCCAAGGGGGCCTGAAAAATGTGTTTTCCCAGTTCATGCCAAACTAAATGTTATGGGTGTGTCAGTTGATCAAACTTTGCGGAATCCTTGATTGCTGAATAGTGGTGACGAGGTGTTTGTACCACTGTAGATAGACAATGTCATAGTTTTTTGTGTTGGAAGTGAGAGCATGCCAATAGTCAAACAACTTGGCAAAGAGGCTCTTGGGAGTGGTGGATAGATAACATCTTGCTAGTGGCTTCCACTTTCACATCTCAAAAGAAACTAACAAATATCCAAAGATAAAATAAGTGTACTTCTCATGGGCATTGAAATAGGCTTGCAACCTCTCAGTGAGAAAGTACTAGAACTAGTTGAGTTGGGCACCTTCCTTACAGAATTTCACCACAGAGATAGTTTCCAATGTGCATTCACCCTTCGAGTAATTCTTCATGACCTTTCCTGCAATTAGATAACATGAAAAATGGACATTCTCATTATCGATGATATCGATATGTTCTCGATGACCTCCTGGTCGAGTTCCATACTTGTCATATAAATTGATTTTCCCTTCTTGCGACCATGCTTCCATGAGCCATGAAATATGTCTTTTACATCCTACCCCTCCATGGATAACCCAATAATATTATGGATATCATCCACATGGACGGGGTAGGCTTGGTCCAACCACAAGGTACTATTGTGCACATGGATAATAAGAAACTTGGTGCACTATGCAACATCGCCATTGGTGCCAAACATTGATAGGTCATATAGATTCATCAATGTGGAATTCTGTAATGGGATGTATGTTGGTTTCCACTCCCACTACATCTCACCAATCGGTAGTGTCGAACAATCCATAAAGGTACGAATATTTGTCTATGGAAACTGCATGGCATATGTAAAATCGATGTCCAACAATCGAGTTTGCTCGACTTTACCATGGAGATCGCCCATGGCTTCGAACCATGGGTCAATGAAATCATTAGGAATATTATCTTTGGGAAGATATCCTCTTTCGGTAGTGTGAACCATTCTAGCAGATTGACATTGGTATAAAAACAATACTAGTGGATAGAGGCATGGGTGCGGGCTCAAAAACTGCTCAGGGGGCTCCACGACTGAATATGAAAACAACTTGAATAAAACACAATAAAATTTGACAGTTGGGAAAAGTCTAGTTTATAGGAACATCCCAGAGGTTACATGATGAGCATGCATTATGAGATACAACATAGAGTTAACTCAGCAGTAATGTCATACGTATTCATCGAACATGAAAAATCCTCGAGCAATTTGGTAATTATGAACGTAAGTAGAAATATGACACATGGATATCGGGGTGAATGGGAAAGTAATGGCCACACCAAAAATCACTCGAAAAAGTACTGATAGCTGTGAGGATTTAAATGAATCCGAATGGTGATGACAATAAGACAAGCAAAAATGTATCAACAATATTTAACCAACAATGTGACAAGGATAGGGAACATATTTAAAACTTGGAATGGAAGTTGCTAAATGCACTAGGATTTGATTTAGACTTTGATTTGGAATCTGTTGGCCCTTGGTTATGGAAGGAAGCAAAGATTAAGGAAGAAAACCAAAGAATGAATTGCGCAGAAGGAACATAAACCAAGGAGGGGTCGAAGTGGTTAAAGAAGCAAAAAAGAAGGAGAAAAGTAAAGGAAAAGCTATCCGTTGGAAGAGAATATTGAGGAAGACAAAGAAGCAAAGAAAAGGGATTGTGGACTACTCAGCAAGTGGAAAAATATATCAATGAGTGCTTTGGATCACCACATGGAAAAGGAGGAAGGAATGGTTGGCGAAGCCCTGAAGGCATGAGTCAAGTTGACCTAGGGTTCAGGCACCTAGGGTTTTGACACCTAGAATTTGCTATGTAATGTATAAATAAAGGTCTTAGGGTTTTGACACCTAGAATTTGCTATGTAATGTATAAATAAAGGTCTATAAGACCAAGTAGGGTTCGTTCTAGGTTGGTTCATTGATACTTTGGTTGTTGTTTTTCATTGTTGAGTGTTGTTGTAGAGAACAATATTGAGACCGTATTGTAATATCTTTAGTGGGGTGCAAAGATCGACCTTGTAGGTGGGTGCACAGGGAGGGGAGAGAGGAAGAGGAAGAGAGAGATATCTACAAGCTAAATGAACATATAGAATTGTATGTTTCCATTTAATATATCAAGAAATACAGTTTTGTGGACGTAGCCCTAGGGTCAGGGTGAACCATGTATATCTTGTTGTTATTTGTGATTGATGTTGTGCTATTTTTCATCTGATGTACTGCTATTGCATTATTGTGTTAGATCAGAGGTATAACTTGTGAAGTAGGATTAAGAGAGATAAATAATAACTAGGTTGTTGTGTGGTGTTGTTTTGGATCCACTTTGCATTTCCTCTGGTTGTATACTCTTGTGTCCTGCAACCCCCTATTGCTACTTCGGGTGAGATTGCATCTGCTTTTTAGATATTGCTATGAGATCATTTACAAGAAAGGAAAATAAAATTTGGTTTCTTACACTCGTTCTTGAAAATATGAAGATGAAGGGTCCCTTTTCTCCCTCCCTTCATTGTACTAGATTTTCTCCAAGATGTTCACCAAGAATGGCTACATGATCCTAAAATTTCTCATCTGTGTCCTACAACCCCCTATTGCTACTTCGGGTGAGACTGCATCTGCTTTGCAAGTGTTGCCAAAAGGTCCAGTAGTTAGGGCTTGTTGGTGCAATGTACGAGTTGAACCCTGGGTCTACCCTTGTGCCAACAAATGGTTCTGTTGCCGGGA
>CBVK0101782858.1:0-29090 GCA_900067695.1 Picea abies
GGAGTTAGTTAAGATCTACTTGGTCTAATATGTCATTAGGTAAAAGTGTGTTTCTTAGTGTGTTTCTTTAGTATGCATTAGTATGCATTTGTAGTTAGGAAATCCAACGGTCACGATATGTTCCCGACATAGAGTGATCTGATGGTTCATACTCTCCTTGATCTTAATGGCCATTGATCCGTGGCTTAACACCTGATTGGTCCATGATCTCTATTTAAAGAGAATGGAGGGTCATTTTCCAATGATAGATTGTGAGAAACTCTCTTGTAAAATCTCCCTGCAATCTTTTTTTTTGCATTAATAAACTGCTCCAAGTGGTCGCATTGGTTGGGGTCATGGATGTTTCCCCATAGGGGTTTTACCACATGAAAACATAGATGTGTTAATCTTTGATCTGGTTATGTGAGTGGTTACTGAAGGTGTTCATCCTCCGTTGGAATACCTTTGTTTTCAAACAGTCATCTCATAGAACCAAGTGTGCCTGAGTAACAAGTTGTAGTCAATAGGTGCATCGAAAACCTCCACAACAATAGAGATAGTCTTACCACCTAACTCAATAGGTAAGGTGGTACTTATCCCATGGTACTGGAACATATGTCCATAGAATGCTTTCAATAGTGTTGCAAAAGTGTCAATATTAGGAGAGACAAGGGCCTTCCAAGAAGGCATTGACATAATGCGAGTTAAGCCTCCTTCATCAACCATGGTTCGAAAGTTGTTTTTCCCCATCAATCGCACTTTGATCTTGAAGGTGACCTGATGGGAGAGCCTATGATGAACCTGATCAGAATCAAAGGTTATCAAACTCAAATCTAAGGGATCAACCCTACCTATGACAGACAACAAGTATTTTTGTTGTGTGGGGAAGATTTGAAGGACTTCGAGTGTAGACATGGAAAAGGGTGCCTAGGCCAAGTATTCCACAATACTTTAGTTGTGGGTGGCCCATGAATTTGGATTATGTGCCATGCATAGAAGAATTCCCTTCAGGGGGAAAAGCAGTGTGTCAAAGGATGGATTCTCAATATCAAGAGGGCCACTGGGATGAGAAGAATATGTTGACTCATGAACAACAAGAGTAGGCTAAGAATTGTCATAGTTCTTGGCTCAAGTCTACAAATTGAATGTCTAGTTACACATGAAAATAGAAGCATTCAAGGAAGACCCTTCATGTTTATGGGTACCTTCCATGCCCCCTTTCATAGGAGAGGTATTTATTGCAACCATATGTTGAGGTTTAGGGGGGAAATGTTGAGTTAGGACAGTGAGTTGTTGGGAGGGTTTTTGTTTAGCCATATACCAATGGATCTCGTCCTTCCTGTCACATTGATGAGTAGGGTGGTCCTCCTAACAAATCATGCAAGGGAACTAACTCTTCTTTTTCTCTTTCGCACCCCCTCTTGATTATTTTAGGCGGGAGCGGTCCCTTACTCGGTGTTGGAATTTTTCTTTTTATTCCCCTTCTTCTTTCCTCCATGTTGTTGAGGATTATTTAGTTGCATGGATTTCATTGAATTCACCTCAAAGGTATGAGTAGGGACTATTTCATTTTGAGCATTACAGCAAGAAGTGGATGGGTGTGATGAGATAGACATGTGACCCATTTGTTCAACTAATTGGCCCATATATGCATGGGAAAAAAAACCCACCACACCATCAGCATGGGGTCTTGGATTTGGATTTTTAGGATCTATCAATGGCCTAGGAGAATTTAGGATAATATCATAAAGAGTGTCTAACTAAGAGTAAATCAAATCCATGTGTTGGGAACGCATGATGGTTTTCTCCTCGGTAGTCGCCCCAACCATAGCCACATCTTTGGAAATGGGTGGTAGAAGGGACTTTGTGAACCACTCCATTGGGATTTTCTCTTAAATATGGGTCTTGATCATACCATATGGGAAATTAGTAATGCATTAGAAACGCCATCTCGAAGTCCTTAAAATTATTGAAGGAAGCACTTTTTAAGTCAATGTACCATTTTGTGGCACTTCCGGTCATGGATCTTTGGAAAATACACAACCTCACTCTATCATCCATCAAAGAATTGGATGAACACCACAAATGATATGTCATAATGTGTGTGGAGGGGTATTCTCCCAAATTTCCATTGAATTTGGGCATGTCTGATGGTAGCTTCACATGAATGACCAACCATGAATGTTTATGGGAAATAATTTCATTTGTAAAATATAACAAATTAGGAAAGTCTAATGTTGCAAGGAAAGGAAATGACATATGAGAAAATGAATACTAGGAGGAAGACAATGTTCCTGAAGTCCTAGATGAACCTTGTGGTCCCCCTATGTTTATGTTGTCAGAGGGTTGTGGTGTTCTAGAAGAGTAAATGGCCCCATGGATGGTGGAACTTCCAAATTCATTACTGCTCCGTGAACTAGATATGCCCCCGAGGGGATTTCTCCCAGGGGTAGGTGTAGACCCTAAAGAAAAAGTGTTCCCAAAACTAGTCTTAGAGAAGAACCCCCCAGGACCGGAGGTATGAATAAAGGGAAATCCTCCCCATTGTGAAAATTTTCCCACAAGGGATATGCCCCCACAGAAAGGTGTGTTAACCCATGGGAATTTAAACCCTCATGACATTCTACTGCCCCTAGATTGACTAAGGATGGCCCCAAAACCACTAGGAATGTTCCATCTAAAATGTAAACCAACACTTGACGATGTTGGGTCGCTCATAGGAATGGTGGAGGTGGAAGGAATTAAATCCCCCATGTTGAAACCGAGACTCAGAACCCCACCGAAATAAGATCTACATGTGGGCATCAAAATGGATGGGATGGGTGTAGGAACACTCAGTAGACAAACAGATGGAAAATAAGACACGGTTGGTGTCCCCAAATCGAGGGACTTGTATAAAAAGTAATATACGTTGTAGGTCCAATGGTGCTTAGGAAAGGTAATGTGGACATCACTGGGATTCCCCCAGTCCCACTTGTTGATGGGATCGATGGCTCAGCCACATTGGATGATGTTGCATCTCCACTGAAACAAACAAATTTGACTTACTCCAAGTAAAATTGCTCCCTGCTAGTTGTGCACCCCCCTCCTATGGTGCGCCCTCCAAGAAAGTGTGATTACCGCAAATAAATTGGGTCCTAAGATTTCATGAGTCCTCCATGAAAGGAGGTTCCCAAGCTCTCCTCTCCCAATGCTTCCATTCCCATCTCCTTTCCCTTCTCTAAGCTCCTTTGGTGAACATACAAGTGAGAATGAGCCTCCAAATTCCCTATGCACCCTCTTTATAGAAATCATAAGGAAACCTAGAAATGGATGGATGAGATCAAACCATCCCATTTATAATCAAAGTTTGAGATCTTCCAAAAAAAATCTCAACTCAAAACCTACTTTGGATTAGTTTCCTTATTTCTCTTTGTGTCCCTCAATTCACCCACAAAGTGAATTAATAGTCACTTTTGACTTAAGTGACATATTTCACTTTTGACTTAAATCTCCTAAGTCAAAGTGAAATTAGAATCATAAAGTAAAGTGATTAGGGTAATAGTCTCCCCCTTTGTGTTTATAGACTCACAAACACAAGGGGACCACTTTCCAAGGTACCCAAATCTCGACACTCCCTCTTACCGAGGAAAGTGCCCTTCACCACCAATATCATCCTTATCGTGGACATGTTTGCCTACTAGAAAATACTCGGTGAGTATGGTTGTGCCCTGATAATCAAAAATTGTATCTGTCATGGATATTCTCAACCTGTGTGATCTATATATGGAAGTGCATCTTCACCTATCCAAGACCACCTATATCTTGGTATCAAAACAAAGATCTCAACCTTGGTCTCCTACCAAGGATTTCTACCTCCTGGCATCTCACCAATGGTCACTACTCCTGGAATATCACCAAGAGTCACTCTCTTGGCATCTCACCAAGAGTCTCCCCCTCTTGTCATCTCACCAAGAGTATCTGGATCTCAGCATCTCACCAAGATCCTCAACTTAGCCTCTTACCAGGTGACTTCCACCTGAACTGGATCAAGAACCTGATCTTCCCATCTCCACATCCAAGTGAGGCTCAAGCTTATGTGGTTCCCTACTACTCTTCCTCATCAATATTTGATTATCTGAATCCCCTACACCAACCCTCTGTCTCAGCAACTCTGAATATTAAGTTGTCCTCAGTGGACCAGTCACCCCTGATGATGGTGTCCATGAAAACTGCGTCTGAGCTCTCTCTGAATCACTACTATGATTCAATAGGTCCTCCTCAAATCTATCTCCCCACCTAACGATGAATTGTGTAACAAATGACAAGGAATTGATGAACGCAGACTCCCTCGCAAACTGAGTTGCAAACTCAACCTTCTTTGTTTTCGTTGCAGTATCATCCTGATGTTGCTTCTTCTTCTTCTTCGTACATTGTCCAACATAGTGACCCATCTCTTCACAAGCAAATCATATCACTTTTCTCATGTCTCTCTCCTGCTCACTACCACTCTTATGTGGTTTGGCCCCTCCCTTGGGACCTTGTCTATCACCTATGTCGATCTTGTTCTTGCCCTTAGTCCAGAGAAAAAGGTCATCATCACCTTGGGTAACATGTTGTTGTCTTGAGGATTCTGAGGTGAGTCTCGTATCCTCCTAAATGAAATCATCCCAAAGTATCTCCCAAGTAGGCATAACCTCTCGGGAAACAATGCCTCAAACAAATGGACCCCATGGTTTGGAAAAGTTGTTTAAGGTTGTCCTCACCATAAATCTTGGGTCCATTATCTCTCTGATGGCTACAAGATCATATCTGATCTCAGTGAATCTACCAAGGAATGATGTAACTAACTCAGAATCGAGCATCTTAATGCTCCTGAGCCTATTCTGCAAAACCATCTTTCGGTTCTGGTTAGAACTCTAGTAAATCTTCCATAAAGAATCCCATATCTCAAATGCATAGTCTTTACCAGTAAAATGTGGAATTATGTGGTCTCTCACCCCGTCACAAATATTAATTTTCTCCATGTTGTTCTTCTTCCTGAACTCTTCCACCAACGCAGGAGCAGTGACAAGAGGAAAAACAACGGGAGCCTAAACTATATCCCATAGTTCAAGATCCTCTAAGGATAAAGTGATCCTAGTCTTCCAAGGGGACCAGTTTCTATCTCCGTCTAGCCTATCCTCTTCCCACATCTGGGACACCGACATGGTTGTCCACTAAAGCTCACATTGATTCTAAAACAACACAAGAGTACTTCCTCACTCATGTCAACACAAGTGTGAAAAGAGCCAATAACACCACAACCTCACTCCTAGAAAATAGGTGTGAAAATAGGTTGTAAAATACAGCCTCACTCTTGTCCACACAGGTGTGAAAAGAGGTTGTCCACAAGTGTCCAATATCATCCTTGAACTTTCCAAAAAAAAATTCCACAAGCTGTCCACAAACTCTGCCAACAAGTTGTCCAAAAATATGCCCTAAACTATCCAATAGACACTAACCGAGAGTCACCTTCAAATATGATTTTTTCTCACTATTTTGGACTGTAAACTTGCTATCCAAAAACATCCAACAGATCTGATTTTTACCCCTCAAAAACTTCCCACAAAATGCTCAAAAATCAACAAGTCTAAGACACCAAGGGCTCTAATACCATGTATAAATTTTGAGGTACTATCAGGATGTGAAAACAGGTCTGTCCTTGACCTTTATTTTGGCTCTAAGTTCACAATCTCAAAATTGTCTTTTGTTATCTTTTTAGGACATCAAACTGTTTAGTAAATTTCTGCTGATAATTTTGGTGGTTAAATGTCCTTTTGAGGTTCCCTTGCAAGTGTTTTCATACTCCAATGTTAGCGCATGCAATATACTCAAAACCGATAACAATCCTCATGATCTTTACAACTCTAACAAGCTAATCTAAACTCTAAGAATGCATGAAATGAACACAAATATTTTTGGTCAACATGACCTTGGATAAAACCTCCCGGGGAAAACTAGTTTGGAATGAAAGTGTATATAAGTGGTGTCTAAAACATGAGATACAACAAGTAATTCAATACAAAGGAACATGTATACATAGAAATCTCCTCTTGAGTCTTGCCAAAGGATCTAATGAGATATGTGCCCAAGCTTAGTGCACCCTCTCCCTTTGTTTCTCTTTCCACTGAAGTGAAGCACCCTCCTTCCTCTTTGGCCCAATGAAGAAACCCCTCCACAGAAATATGCTCTCTTATGTTGCCTCTCCACTGAAACAATCAGATATGACTTCCTCCAAGTAAAATTGTTCCCTACTAGTTGTGCGCCCCCCTCCTATGGTGTGCCCCCCTGCTATGGTGTGCCCTCCTCCAAGCATGTTAGGTAGCTAGAGAGGTAGTGGGGGGCCCAGAGGACCCATAGTGATAATAGTGGAGGCCATTCAATGTAAGGTGGAATAGGTCCACTATATTATTAAATAAGGCCCACTATGGTAGTTAGATATAATAAATGGGTAGTTAGATATAATAAATGTAAGAGGACTCCTTAGAAGGTTCTACTTCTAGAAGATTCCTCCTCTATAATGTTCTTAGGTGATGGTAGCACTATATAAAGGGGGTTCAAGCAATGTAATGGGATATGAAGAGAAGTATTTTGTTTGGAGTTGAAGCTCATTAGGAGGTTTCCCCCTCGAAGAGGAAAGTGAATAGGAGAGGATCCCTTCCATAATAGGATCCATTGTATGGTGTTCCCTACCTCAAGGGTTTCTATAATAAAGTGGTGGTTTTCTATATTGTTCCATATATCTTTGTACATGGGACCGTGGTATATGGTTGTACATCAAGCGCTAAGGACAACACTTTCATAAGGGGGGTGGAATGTTAGGTAGCTAGAGAGGTAGTTGGGGGGGGCAGAGGGACCATAGTGATGATAGTGGAGGCCATTCAATGTAAGGTGGAATAGGTCCACTATATTATTAAATAAGGCCCACTGTGGTAGTTAGATATAATCAATGGGTAGTTGGATATAATAAATGTAAGAGGACTTATTAGAAAATTCTACTTCTAGAAGATTCCTCCTCTAGAATGTTCTTAGGTGATGGTATCACTATATAAAGGGGGTTCAATAAATGCAATGGAATATGAAGAGAAGTATTGTGTTTGGAGTTGAAGCTCATTAGGAGGTTTCCCCCTCGAAGATGCAAGTGAACAGGAGAGGATCACTTCCATAATAGGATCCATTGTATGGTGTTGCCCTACCTCAAGGGTTTCTATAATAAAGTGATGGTTTTCTATATTGTTCCATATATCTTTTGTGGTGATTGTATTCGGATATCTTTAGATCTATTGTGATATTTTGTATTCAGATATTTGGTACATAACAAAGAAAGTGTGATCACCACAAATAAATTGGGCCCTAAGCCTTCATGATCCCTCCATGAAAGGAGGAACCCAAGCTCTCATCTCTCAATGCTTCCATTCCCATCTCCTTTCCCTTCTCCAAGCTCCTTTGGTGAACATACAAGTGAGAATGAGCCTCCAAATTCCCTATGCACCCTCTTTATAGAAACCATAAGGAAACCTAGAAATGGATGGATGAGATCTATCATCCCATTTCTAATCAAAGGTTGAGATATTACAAAAAGAATATCAACTCAAAACCCACTTTGGCTTAGTTTCCTCGTTTCTCTTTATGTCCCTCAATTCACCCACAAAGTGAATTAATAGTCACTTTTGACTTAAATCTCCTAAGTCAAAGTGAAATTAGAATCATAAAGTAAAGTAATGAGGGTAAGAGTCTCTCCCTTTATGTTTAGAGACTCACAAACACAAGGGGACCACTTTCCAAGGTACCCAAATCTCAACAGATGACACACTTGGTCTTGACATGGTGCAAGGACCACTAAAGAAAGAAAAAGGTTCGCTAAAAATTTCCCTTTAGCTATATAAGTATGGGATCTTTAGGATTAGTCAAAGGAGGGTTAAATTTTGTCAAAGGACTTTCTTCGACCACTTCCACTTCAACCAAACCAAATATGAGACTCTTTGAATTCATGGCCACCCATCTCGCGTCTCTTGAGAGGTGGTTGTACCTTTGTGATTTTCTCTAGTCCTCATTATCAACAAGGTCAATGCAGTGATTCATTCAAGGTGAAAAAAATATGTGCAAATCGAACAAAATTCAACCTAAGGCCGACATAGACTCATAACCAAAGATCGTACCCTAAAAAATATAGGAAAATTTCAAGTAAACCAGAGGCTCAGGGGGCCTTCAAAAAACCAACCCTTTAGGGGAGATGAATTACCCACAATATTGGCCAGCAAAGGTATGAGGAAAGGTTATGATGAACAATGTGAAACAACCATTATTAGTGCAAGACCCTTTATAAAGGCAGACACCCTTCGGGGGAACTGATATTGTGAACAAACGTGTACCCCAGGTACTACACGCATGTCCCACATGTAGTCAACTTTGTAGCTACCTAGGAATGGTCACTAAGGCTACCACCTCATAATCAATGACTGAGCGAATAGTTGCAGGTCCGACCACACATAAGGGCAGGGTAACTATGCCTAAAGCTTCGAAGTAGTTACCTCACATAGAGGCATGGCACCAACAAAACCCATGTATATGTAGTAATCGAAGCAATAACACAAACACCAAAACAAGCAGAGAGGGGTAATCTCCTTACTTACTCCAATGCGACCTCTTTCTTAACTCTTGTGTTAGAGGAGCTTCCCAACACATTGGTTGGAAAAATGGATTTTACACTGATTAATGAATTCTAGGTTTCCTTTTGGTGGGATTGGAGAGTTTACTCTCCAATCCTATTCGAAGCCCCTAATCCTGTCTAATGTTGGTTCACTAGAAAATAAAAGAGTCTAATTGATTTTAATTTTTTGAATCTTTTTCTTATGGTTGTTGTTTATGTTAAAGGGAAGATGGATGGAACTTTTATGGTGTTTTTTACTCTTGACCCAACCAAAGCAATGTAAAAATGACAATGCACTTTTTCAATTCAATGAATTCTAACTATGGGAGGGAAAAGAGATATTTTTATTTGTACACTTCAAAATGAAATCTCAAACACCAAGCAACCATGTAAACAAAAAACAAATCCAAACTTAACAAAAATTCAAACCAAACACTTCACCAATGCACCTTTTGTTCCTAATGCTTCAAAAGCTCATAAGAATGCACAATTGTTTTTTTATATTTTTGAAAATGTGATGCAAAATTTTCTTAATCTAATCAAGAACACAATATGCAAACAAAAAACCAACAAACCAGCAAGCAAGGGTTGTAGGAAATTGGTAGTGATGTTGAAAATCCCACTCCAATGTCTCTACGAGAATCTCACCCAAAACTTACTATGGATGTAGATATAGAAATGAACCCTAATCACAATATGGTATAAAATACAAATGTAATCAATAAGGGACACTACTAGATCTAATCAGATCTATTAGGTGTACAGCCCAACTTCAATGGATCACTAAACAACAATCAAGTGTACACAAGCAACCCAAGCAAGCCACATAAAAACACTTCAAACTTGAATTAAGGACACAGAGTGTGACAACAAGACTCAATAAGAGGTAATACCTTAAATTATAGATCAATCACATATCTTTGGTGTCAGACACATCCAGGTATGAATGAGGAAATATGAGAATTTTTCAATTTTTCCAATTTACGAGGATCATCATAGATTAGATGACCTCCAACACACAAATAGTTGTTAGAAACAAATAGTGTAACAAGAAACTACTGCAAAATTTTTGATAAAATAAAGATCTATCTCATATCTTTTAGATCTGAGAGATGTCAACTGTTAGGGAGTAACAAGAAAGACAGGGCCTAAATCAAAAACAAAAACAAGGGATTCTAAACTAGAGAAGAATCAAAGATTCTTCCCCATTGGAGTCTCAAGTTCTATTATGGATAAAATCTCACTAGTGGGAAGCAATATCTCCCTAGGATCTACCTACTAATCCTAGATAGACAAAAGGCTAGATTTATATGGATTTCCTAGATCTAAATAATCAATTTATTTTTATACCAAGCAGGTGTTGAGAACTCAAGACACCCTAAAAAGCCAATGTCAATTTTTCACTTTTTGGGTACCACTTGATCTTTGCATTGTCTGAATTCAATTTCATTTTGACAATTTTTTTGTCTTTGCTTGTTCTCTTGACTCTCATTAGCTTTTCAGTTTTAAAAAAAAAAAACCATGAATTAAAAAGGGCTTAACACTTGAATAAAGAATCAACAGCTAAAGCACTTCACCCGACGTGCTCAATATTTAGCATCTGAAGGAATTAAGAGCCAAAAATAATCACTCGAAAAACATCAATCACCTAGCGTCGATCTTCACAATTATCAGGGAAAGGAAGTTTTGTTTCTCGACAAGTATCACATATTAGATCACCGATAGTCGATCCCCTTCGGCATCGATAAAAAGCGAAGGGAGTAAATGTTTAAAAATAAAGAAACTATATCGTCGATAGTCGATACCCAACGCACTTGTTGGAATTGAAGAAGACTGAATCGCGATGACCATTTCGACCATGCTAAAAAAAATTCCCCGATCATCGATTCTTGAATCATTTCGGCATCGGGATTTTTCGAAGAATCTAATCCAAAGAAAAATGCATGATAGGTTTATCCTCGATCGTCGACCCCCAATATATTTTCAGAATTGGTGATCCTAGGTTTAGTTTAGAATGTACAACTTGAAGAAAGTCCCGACTCTGACTAATACTCGCGAGTTAAGTCACCGGTCTTCAATACCATGTGTCCCAAGCCAATTTTTCCACTTCAGCATCGTGCGATGAAATCGATCGGCATCGAAGGTTTTTTGCAGAAGGATATCAACGGAAACATCCATAGCACATTCTCGATCCCCGATCCTCCCACTAATAAAGCGACACGATGGGACATTTTAATGCTAGATACGTTTAGATTTAGAGCATTTAAAGGACCAATTAATTCCAAATCTTTCATTAGTGGCTACTTCATGTGAGAATCAAAAGTCCATTTGAAATTACCGATAGAACACATCACCCTCCATGCCTCCACCGTCAACGCACGATGAATTAAATTTGCAGAGATTCGGTGGAAGATTTGTTTGAATTTCACTCATCACTCGGATTAATTGGTTGATACGACATGGTAATTTATTCTTCATTTAAATTCTCTTGATCCATTGTAAACAAGACCATTTTTCATGCAAAGGAGTTTCAGAGCATCAAGAGAAGCGAGATGACCAATTTGAAGCAACCTAGATCCCGTGAGTATAAAATAACTAGTTTTAGAAATCTTTACAGGTATTGACCAGTCTAGATTTTTTATGCTTACACTTCATACATATATTTTACCCATTTTTCTCTGTACATGGTCTCTAAAGGATTTTATTTCGATTGTAGGAAAAATGACTCCAATAAATATCGTCGAGGGCGTCAAAGCTAAAGGAAATAGAGGTAGAAGAAAGCTCTTCCCCAGTGGCCGCAAAGCAATTAGAATTCACTCCAAGGTCGGAACCAGTCATCAGGACATCTACCAAGAAATTTTTCACTCAACCTTCGGCCTTTGGAGACATGGAGGAAAACATAGGGACCAAGGCGGTATTCCCACATTGTGGAGAAATTTTCAAGAAGATCAGTGGGGAAGAATTCTTGGAATATATCCTGCACAGTGACCCTGATATGAGAAAGATCAATGATGAAGTTTTTCTGAATATCCAAAGATCATACCTACACATCGTAGCGAGAAGAAATTCAATTTTTCCCTGCATAGAACTCCTAAAGTGGCTCATCGACCACATGGATACACAAAAATGTTTGATTAATAACGAAGATGGCGAGTGTGTCAGGGTTTCCCTTCCAATGGAGGTGCAGAGTTATTACAAGCTTAGAGACCCGAAGGAGTGAATGAACATTGATTTCGTCGTAAAATTATATGAGCGCCACAACATCAGCTAGGTGATGGCATCATGGTGGAGAGAAGATAAAAAATACACCAATCAGACCTCCGTCTGGTACCAGAAGGCCAACTTAAGGGAGTCATATATCTATCTAATGGATCTCATTTGTTGGTTGTATGGGGAGAAAGATTGTTCCAGGTTTTCAGAGGCATGCATGCCTCTAGCTTACATAGTGGCCATTTCTGGGAGAGGTTTCAACTGGGGATCCATAATTTCAAATCAGTTGAGCATTTGCATACAATGGGATCAGACGCAGAAAGAAGGAGAGACTCCATCCTTCTACATGGCTTCGTATTTATTAGATGTCATGTGTGCCAGAAATGTCTTTTCTGGCATGAACTTGAGATGGCATGTCTCAGAACTCCCGATCCATGTTTACTTCATCATTTTATGGGAGAATAGGTACAAAAAATATTATTCCCTCATCTATGATGAATTCATCGCATGCATTTATTTTATTCTTTTCAATAAGGAATGTCTGAGACTATCGGTTGCGGCCAAAAAGATGATATCAAAGGTTGGCCACTGGTATCTGGATGAGCGCGATTCCTACATTAGGATTTTCTGGGCCACCGGAGCACCACATTTTTTACATGTGCATTTCCTCGACCAGCTTGTAGTAGGGGAGATATGCTACCAAACCATCCTGCAAGGCTACAACGTCACTTTGTTCAAAGATAAGAAAAGGGAATCCATACCTTATGGTTTCCATGTAGGCTTATAAATGGTGAAGGACACCGCTCAGGCCAAGCAAGAAGGACTAATCCAATGGGAGTTCTGATTCTAGACCAGTCGTTTCCACAAACATGACCCAAAGGTTCTAGTCTTGAAGCACGCCTCGCAAGTGTCATCCTGCTGGCCATATACCCATGACAAATTTGAAGATGAGGTCTTCACCGAAAATGCCCAAGACTAGGATGAAGTGGTGGCAAGGATGGTCGACCCTAAAATGACCAGGTTCAGATCCATGAGCCTAGATGAAGAGGAAACAATCATATAACAATTGGCTCAAGGGGCCCTCAGGGCCAGAGAAGAAATGATAGCAGTCGAAGTAGAAGTTTCCTTAGTAGCGGTCAAAACAGCATAGATTCCCCAAGTAACCCCAATGTAGAGTAGAGGTATCCTTGAGGCTCAGGATGCATGGGAGAGGGGGTTACTCATGTTAGAACATGCACAACAGATAATTAATCAGTTGCAAGATGACCTCGACATCATAAATATGACAAGGCTCCCTATCGACGACCCAGATGAAAGCCAGAAGGGCCCAAGCAACCCTGAATTCATAGATATTGATGAACTAACTGGGTTAGAAGACCCTGAATTCACAACGCCACCAGCTGGATCATCGGCAAGTGTTTCAACCCAGACAAAGATAGTCATAACATCAGGGAGGACCAGTGCATCAAACCCCTTACGCGATCTGATAAAAATATATGATGATAATGAGAGCCCGGAGGTATCCCTTGCGACTCCCATACATATCGAGGAGGAAAAGGAGTCAAAGAATACATCTTCCCCAGTTCCCTATGCTCAAACTCATGGGATTCCATAGAACGAACAAGAAGTCGAAAGTATCTTAGACACTCAGCTTCCCAATGCATGAGAGACTCAAGCAGATAGCTCGAAGGACGAGACAGGGTCGGGAAAACAAAAGGAAGAGACTCCACAGTAGGAAATCGGTGTCTCAATGACCGATGATCAAGTAAGTATTGATCCTACCCCCGATGCCTCAATTTCAATCAGTACTCAAAACCTCGATGAGTGATAGGCAAAATTCGGGCCTTCAGAACACAAGGATGAAGTTCAAGAACCTAGTATTGAACAAGTATATACCATCGGGAGTCTGGGGTATACACTTAACTAGGGATATCAGCAAATCCCTGAACCCATGGATGAAGTATCCGACATAGATGCCATAGCTTATGACCTGAAAAGGAAGGTTATTGTCCAAAGAAACACCAAGAAGAGGAGGATCACTTTAGATCGCTCCATCCTTATCACTGCTAAAGAACATCTAATCAATACAGATCATGCTAAGACATCCAAACTCATAGGCCCAGGGATGGAAATCATATATGCCACCCTGGATAGAGCTAAAAGATATGAAGAGGAGTCAGTCGCTACCATGAAGGAATTATAACATTTGTACCACTTGGAGAAATACTATTAGGACACCACACAGGTCGCGGCGTTCCTAAGGAGTGAATTCCAACAGGCCTACAACAAATTTACAGACGAGTGGCACATGTTCACTGCAAGGATAGTCGAGCTCTAGGAAGACACCCTCATGGAACTTGCGACGTGAAAAGATATGGAGTGGTGGTATGAGAATTTGCAACAGGCCGTGGAGAGAGTCAACTACATCAGTGCAGTCCAACAGGGCCGAGATACAGAAGAAAATGGCATTCGGGTGTTAAAATATAGTATCCTTGATTGCATAAGGAAATTGACTGATTATTGGGAAAAAAATGGCTCGAGAACCTCATCGGGAAATCCAGGAAAAGTGGGCCAAGTTTGAGAAAAATTGGATCAAGATCAACCAGGTAATGAAAGACATCAGCCTCCCCGAGTTTGGCATGCCCGATGAATTTGTCGACTTGCACAACATAGTCAAAATTCATGTCGAACAAGACTCATTATGGGCTGACGAAATAGCTAAGGTGACAGATATGGCGCCAGGTCAGGTGCAACAGTTCACGCAGCACCCAATCAAATCTTAGGCTATGCTGCAGCAGTTAAGTACCAATATAGTCAAGTATCGAGCACATGTGATAGAGATAAGAGAGATTCACTCAGCCCTGATGGAACAGCATAGATTCACATATGCCAACACCAATGAGGATCTATTCATCAAGTGGTCGGAGTATGAGAAGAGTCACCCTCTTAAGTGATATCTTGAGATGACTCTTAGAAAAAATTATAGAAAAGAGTGTCATGTGGCGAATTGTGTTTTACTTAGATGCACTTTAATTGTTATTTTTTAGCTGATTTTATGTTAAAAATAGGAGCATCGACCGATTAGTTAAGGTTCGATGGTTGTTGCAAGAAATTCTCATTTTTGGTTTTGTTAAGAACTATTTCAGAGCTACCTTTAATTGAGAAGTCTTTTTGGACCAGAGACAAGTTTATGTTTTCATCAAATGCATGTATGATTGGATGTGGAGTAGAATTATTTCCCATTTTTTCTCATGAACGGATGCAATAACGAGTAAGAGCTATTAAATATATTGATAAGTTATTTGATGCAATGTTTTACATTTCTTTCTTTAATGATGAAAGTGAATCTTTGCGTTATTATGTGATTGATGATTAGAGTTGAGTGAATTATTTTATTTTCCATCATTTATCACATGCATGTTTTCTTCTGATAATTCGTATCTCAGTCAGTAATTGGAATACTCACACGGTTAATGTATTAGTACTAGGCCTGTGGTAGACGATCATTGTCTGCATGCTAGAGTGTAAGGGTTATCCCAAGCTCAGCCTCTTCTCCAGTAGTTAAGTGTGTTCCTATTTTGTTGCATGGTTGGTTTATACCAGCCCTATATTATATCAGCCCCACCTAAGAGAAAATACAAAAAGAGAACATTTGAACCAAAGGAGAAAGACTTCACAAGAAAAACTAAAGCCCGTCAATTATTTTGGTCGGATTGTGAAATCTGGAGAACCATTCCACTATTAAATATTGCAGAGTCTAATTGGGCCTTGGTGGCGGGTTTGGTTCATGTTGTTGAGTTAAAGGTATTTTGAACCCATCAACAGAATTGGCGCTAGAAGGAGGACCTAAGGAATGAATGGCTAAATACATATTTCACATAATATTTCAGACAGCCTGTAGATTCAAAACAGCCCACATGCATGGCTAGTCATTCCCAAGACAACCCAAACACATTGAGTACTCCTAAAATGAGTAACTCACCCCGACATGAGGAAGAATGCTTGTACCCAGACATACCTTATGCTCTCCCTCACGAGGAATTGAACCAATTCAGAAGAATCACAAGAGCATACTCCTGAAAGATCTGTGTGTTGTCCTTAGCTATGATACTTCCTCAAAGAAAACAAGAAGACTAGTGGTCGATACCCCCAACCAAGTTTTTGAGCACATAGTAGAAGACCTAATAGATTTCTCTCTCACCGAAATAAAACATCCTCTTAACCTATTCCCTGAAATGCCAGCTGGCAACATCTCTGAGCCAGACGATTTTTCAGAAGAAGAAGGGTTTAACTCAGAATGCTCAGTTTCAGAATCTAAAGATATGGAAGATCACCATGACCATGAAAAACAAAGGGAAAAACCACCTCACAATAATCAACCTTGATTGGCCAAAGATGATTTGGCCATCCCTAGATGAGTACATAACCTTCCCCGACATCCAGAGAAGTTACTTCCTAAATTTGACCCCGAAACCTCAAGATTGTTTGAAGACCATATCAAGAAATTCATATTGGCTATCAGACTTATGAATATCCAACATGAAAATGTAGTATGCAGGATTTTCCCCTACATGTTCGATAATTCTTCTTCCACGTGGTATTTTAACCTACCTGTAGGATCCATAACTAGTTGGACGAAGTTTCAAAAGAATTTTCTAGATAAATTTGCAAAAGAAACTACTACATGATCTTTGATGGTCGAGTTGTTCGCCACCTCCATGAGTTTGAAGGAAAGGGTCAAAGACTTTAATCAAATATTTATCACCATATTAAACAAATTCCAGCCTGAAGATAAACCTACTCAAGAGTTGCAAATTGAAGTATATGTTAATGCTCTCCCAGATTCTATTTCCATGTTTGTGAAGAGGGTTGCCAAACGAACCCTGGCTGAGAATTTTGAAGAAGCCAAAATGATAGAGTTCCAAATGAAAGGATGCAAAGAAATTCAGGTCTCCTTAGTTAATAAAGAAGCTCATCCCCCTCCCCATAGAGGACTATTGTTCACTAGACCCCCAGGGAAACAAGTAGAACAAGCTCCTAAAAAGGGAAGTGGGGACATAGAGGACCTACAACACATGGTCAAAAAGATATCAAATGAAATCATAGACATGAAGAGAATTTCAGGGGAGGGAAACCAAGGCCAAAGGCCCTATAATCCTTTCTTTAAAAGGAATCCACCGTTCAAAGAAATTGAACCTCCCCCAGCCAACTTAAACATCGATCTGGGAAATGTGGCATCCGACTCTTTCTGCACTTATTACCAAGATAACCACTTTAAAAAAGACTGCCCTCATTGGGTGCATGCCATGAATTTGATGGCCAATTGGTTTCTAGATGAGGTCTCCCTAACTGAACAACCAAGAAGGTCAACTATAAATATCGTTGATTAGGAAGAGGTTGATCCACCAAAAGAAATGTCCATGTTGATATGGGATCCTGATGTACCTATGTCTTCTGATGACCTATGTGAAGTCCAGGAACCACCCACAGAAGTATTGGTTGTGAAAACATGAAGTAGGGGTCAATTGGTATCAAAAAACCTTGCCACTGGCCAAACTTTGGGAGGAAGATCAACTCCTGATCACCTGAAAGCACCTTTTGCTCCCCGTAAGAACCCTATAAATATCCATACGTGAGAATCTCCCAAGATGGATCACAACATAGTAGAAGATTTGAAGAAGTTGAAGGAAAATATATCAGTCCTGGAGATATGTAGAATCCCTCAGCAAAAGAATTTCTTGTTACAAGCTTTGAAATCAGTAGAAAATCCTACAACGAGCACTGACCAGGGGAGAAATATAACTCCCACGGACCTAGGGAATAAACCAACAGTGAACACATTCTCTAAAGATAATAAGGGAAAACCTTTTGTCCCACCGTTCCTCTTAACATTTGAAGTCTTCAAAATAAACCTCCATAACTATTTGGTCGACTCATGAGCATATTCTAATGTTATGCCCTTGTCTATTTGCAAAAAATTAAATGTTGTTCCTCTCAAAAGCGATAAACATGTAATACAACTAGACATAACCCAAGTGAAATTCATGGGGGAACGCAAATATGTAATGATCATAATAGCGACACATCCTAAATTTCTACAAGTGATTGACATCATTGTGGTAGATATCTCATAAGCTTATGGGTTATTATTAAGCCAAGACTGCTTTGAGAAGTTAAATAGATACTTTAGTACATACTGGGCTCACCTTTGGTCACCATTAAAAGGGCACACAAACATGATCAAGATCGATAGGGAAAGATATCTAAAACATATTGTCACTGACTTAGAAACCCTAAATGAACCCTCATCGACAGATTTCCCCATGCTAGGCAATTATTCCTATGATTCCTACTTCAGGAACTTTTCCCCTCTCTCATTAGAAATCACAAAACAAACAAAAGGAAAAAAAAGGAAAGTAACAGGAAAGAGGAAGTTGATACACAAATTTGGACCCTATATTTTGATGTATCTAAATCACAAGAAGGGTTGGGGCAGGGTGCATCCTCATTAATCCAAAAGGTAAACGACATTTCCTATATTGTAGACTTGAGTTTGCGTGAACAAACAACACTGTCGAGTATGAAGATTTGGTACAAGGGTTAAAGAAATCCATATACCTAAACATCCCAGAATTGAAGGTTTTCGGAGACTCTGAAAACATTGTCAGACAAGTAAGGAATACTATACATTGCAATTATCTGCACCTAAAGAATCACCAACAGGAAGTACACAGGATAATAGAGAATTTTTAATCTTTCAACATTACAGTGATCCCCAGAGAAAAGAACATTCTTGCTGACTCTCTGGCCACTGCTACTTCAAGGCTATCACCTCTAGAGGATTATGAAGCTTCTCGGTTTATTGTAGAACTTCTCTACAAACCCTCGGTGCCCAACAATATTTCTAATTGGAATTTTTTTTAGGGAGATGAATAGATTATAAACTTTCTGACCAATTAGGACAATTTTAAAGACTTGGCCATTGATGATGAAGTATTCCAGGAACAATCAACAGGAACCGGCCCTCATACAAATTAATCGATTGAAAAATCAAAGTCTCACATGATACCGAAGGGAATAGCTAATTTAGAAAACCTTTTTTCCCTAAAAGAACGATTTAAGGGGGAAAAAATGTGAAGACTGGTAATTCATGTCCCATGCATCAAACCATAAATCTTGGAACCATGGAAAACCTAAAAAATATAAACCTCAGTAAGACGATATCTAAAGAGGACAATAAGGCTTATCTCAAACTTTTCAGACAATATCAAGATGTCTTTGTGTGGTCCTACCGAGATCTAAAAATTTATGATACATGTATCATTCAACACACTATCCCTTTAAAACCTAAAGTGGAACACTTCCAAAAAAAGCTCCAGAAGTACCACCCATCCATGGAACTTCTCATGTGTCAGGAATTAAAGAAACTTTTAGATTCCAAAATCATCTTCTAGGTTAGACACTCTTCATGGGTAGAAAATTTGGTTCTTGTAAGAAAAAAGTCTGGGGAGATCTGCTTATGCGTAGATTTTAGAAACCTCAACAGATCTTCAGAAAAGGAAAACTACCTAGTCCCACCAATGGAGCAACTCTTTCAGACTGTGTCAGGCTCTAATATTTTCTCCTTACTGGATGGTTTCTCAGGTTACAACCAAGTTCTAGTTTCAGAGGAAGACCATTTAAAAACTACCTTCTGAACCAAGTGGGGAACCTTTGCTTATAAATGCATGTTCTTTGGGTTAATCAATGTAGGGGAAACCTTCCATAGGGCCATAGACATAGCATTTCAATGATTAATAAACAAATGTGTAGTAGTCTACGTGGACAACGTGACTTTATATTCAAAGAGCAGAGAAGATCGCATCCAACATTTAACCCAGATTTTTGAAAGGTGTAGGAAATACGGTATATCCTTAAACCCTAAGAAAACTATTTTCGGTGTCAAGGAAGGTAATTTGTTAGGCCACATTATATCTCAAGCAAATGTCTACATAGACCCAGAAAGGATAAAGGCTATAGTTCAACTTCCATTACTTCACAACAAAAAGGCTATGTAGTCGTTCTTCAGGAAAATCAATTTTGTGAGGAAATTCACCCCCGATTTCGTGGAAACTATCAAACCCTTACAAAAATTGATCTATAAAGATGATGATTTTAAGTGGTATGATGAACGAAAGAAGGCTTTTAGCAACATCAAAACTACAATCTCTCAAGCCCCAGTGCTGCGGAGTCTCGATTTTAACAAAGATTTCTTCCTCTATACTTTTGCCTCCGACCAATCGTTAGTCGTGGTATTAACTCAAATGGATGATGAAAAAAATGAAGATTTGGTATCATTCATGAGCACTCACGAAATAGTCCCTGAATACATCATTCATCAAGCACATAAAAACATCAGGTGTGTTTGATAGTCCAAACGGCACCACTGTGAACTCATAATGACCGTACCTTGTTCTAAAGGCGATCTTGTTGATGTCCTCATCCTTTATTCTTACCTGGTGATATCCTAATCTTAGATCTATCTTTGAAAATATTTTCGCACCCTTCAACTGATTGAAAATATCATCGATCCTCGGCAGAGGATACTTGTTCTTGACAGTTACCTTGTTCAACTGTCGAAAATCAATGCACAGCCTCAACGTCCCATCCTTCTTCTTCACGAACAGGACTGGGGCACACCAAGGTGACACATTGGGGAGAATGTACCCCCTCTTTAGAATATCTTCAAGATGCAGTTGCAACTTTCTCAGCTCTAGCATACTCACTCTATTAGGAGCTTTCAACACTAGAGTTTCTCCAGGCATCAAATTTATAAAAAAATCGATGTCTCTCTTCGGAGGTAGTCCAGGTACCTTCTGAAATACATCTTTGAACTCTGTGAGTACCTCATGGTCTCCAATCCTTGAGACTTCATCTCTGGATGCTTCCTCCACATGGGCGTCAAATAATTGGCAGCCTTTCCTGTAGTACTTCTTCAGCTGCATGGCTGAGATTTCTCTAACAACCACAGCTCTAAGAATCCCTTGGACTATTTTCCAATTCCCCTCCTCATCCAAGCATGTAAACTTCTTGTTACAACAGACCAGGAGGGCATGGTGTTGGTCCAACCAGTCCATTCCATTTAAACAGTCATAAGAGCCTAAAGGAAGAATATTCAATTCATCCTTCGTGCTTAGTCCTTTCATGTCCACAGGACAGGACTTCACCAACTCAGTGACTTTCCTCTTGGTTTTTGTAGCCAACTGTACTAACCAAGACTTTTCATGTTTTCTTCTTAATAAATGAAAACTTTCCACCACCCTAGGATCTACATAACTATGGCTAGCCCCTAAATCGATTAAAATAATAAATGGTCAATTGTTAATCATACCTTCCACTTCGATCCTATGTGATTGAAATTCTTCTTGCTTGTTGTCCAATGTTGCGTAGATCCTTGGCATTTTTTTGCCCATGTCGTCCACTATTTCCACTTGATGAACATTGTGGACGGTTCTCATTTTATCTTTTATGTGGGAGAAATCTCGGTACCTATGGTTTCCTTTACAACCCCAACACTCCATAGGTGTTGGTATGGGAATTTGTTCACCCACTTCAGCCTTCCTGGGCTCTCTAAAGGATGACTTCCCCTGAGGACTGTTTCTGAAAAAGGGAGGCTTGTTTCCCTTCAGCCTCTGCTCTTTCCTTAACTTCTTCTGATCATCCCAAGTCTTTCAAAAAGTAGGTCTTTCTCTTTGTTGTTCATACAAGCATTTTTCCCTTCTTATTGTTTCTTCCATAGTCTTGGGATCATCATACTAGATCTTTTCACTAATGGAAGGTGGAAGTCCACTCAGATATATCTGAATCTTGACAGCCTCATCTTTGATGAATGGGACATACTTCAGTATTTCCAAAAACCTTTGTTCGTATTCATCAATGGTCATGCTACCTATTTTGAGTTCGAATAACTCCTTCATCTTTCTGTCATAGTAGCTTTTATTTAGGTATTTCTTCTTGAAATACCCCTTGAACTCCTTCCAAGTGACATCTTTCTCTCTGATGTGCTGCACTTGCACAAACTGATCCCACCACATGGATGTTTTTCCTTTCAATTGATACATCGCAATTCTTCCTTCTGCATGAGAAGAATAATTCTGTAGTTGGAAATATTCCTCATGCCAACCAACCAGGTTTCAGCATCTTCCTCCTTCTTATGTTCTCCATCAAATGTTGGAGACTTGATCTTGTTCATCTCTCCCTTCAATTCATCCACTCCAGATCTTCATTGTTTTCTAGTAGAGGACGGGCTTGAACTACTACATCCCTCCCTACTAGAATGATTTGGAGAGCGACGATGATGTATGCTACCACTCCTTTATCTTCTTCTCCTCTCAGGGGTTCTAACACTTCTTGATCTTCTTTTCCTCTCAGGGGTCCTACGACTCTCTATCTTGCTTAAGTCATTCCCCTTCTCCAATTTCCTTTTTATTCTTTCTAGGCTCTTCAACATTTTTAAGTTGAATTTTCCCTGTTGATCCCTGACCCTCATGAGATTTTGGCTATCATCTCGGCGAGCCGGGGCATCTTTCTGCAATCTTTCAATGAGTTTCATCATATTCCCTTCCTTATCCATCTCTTTGCTGTGCCCATTAGAGTTTGATCCTTCGATTCCCAAGTTGACATCCCTTCCTACCCTTTCATCCTCTGTTTCGGAGGCAATCTGTACCTCTTCCATTTGTATACTCAGTTATCCTGACACCCGTTGAACTCTGCACCCACAATGTGCAGTCAACCAGAGTTTTTCAGGCCTTATCCCTTAATTAAAACCACAACATTCATTAACCAACGTGAATAAGAAAAAGTTTCAAATTCACTAAGTTTTCTGAGCCCCGCTTGGCTCTGCAAATTTTTGGGACTTCGGGACTTTGGTTTTTGGGGTTTTTTTCCATGAGGACACAACAGTTAAATCCTTGATAGTTCTTATTTCCTTCGAAAATTTTGGGATTTCGAAACTTCGGTGTTTCGGGTTTCAGGGTTTTTGGTCCCCGGATGTTCTCGCACTCACTTCCCTCTTCAACTCCCAACTAATGAACTTCCAACCTCTCTTCCCCTGGGCCAACAGCACATCTGTCGCCAACCCTGGTAGGGATTTTGGGACTTGGCACTTCAGGTTTTTGGGTCTTCAGTACTCAGGAGTTCACGATGCAGTGACTCCCAACCCCATGTCACTCCAACTCCCGAATTCTGAAATTTTGATTTACTTTACTCTTCGAGCCCACAGCACAGCTGTCATCCTTAACCATGGTGGCACATGGTACGTTCAGGAGGGTCCACGTCACCTTCGTTGACATCATCAGGTCCCACCATTCTCGCTTGTCTTCTCGACTCACTGGCACATGGTACACACCCATGTGTCCACGTCCATTCCAAGGCAATCCAACAGTTAGACTTCTCTTAGATCTACGGCGTAGATCTTTTTGGCGTTTTGGGGTTTCGGGCATCGGGAGTTCATGTAGCCACACATCTTGAACTTTCGTTTTCTGAAATTCTGAAATTACTACTATTATAATTAATCAATGGCTTTAACATTAATTCATATGCATAGCAGAATACATGATAATATAAATACACAAACATACAGAAAAGTAAATAAAACATCATCTGTTATCTATCTTGAAATGGTGGTAATTCCACCAACCAGGTGTAGGCCTTCCATGAACCTCCTAGCCTTAGACCACACTGCTCATCAAGATTAGCAGTGGTTCACCCCCTAGCTGGGACTAAGCTCCACCCCCAAGGCAAGGAATCCTAGGCTAGGCTGAGGTTACAGGGTAAACACACAGTCACAAGGAAGGAATTCTCTTCCAGGAACCACTCATACTCACTGCTCACAGACTCTCCTTCCCCACATGCCTTCTCCACCCCAGGAGTATACACCTTCTCTATCACCTAGACAGTCCTTCGGCTGCTAACCTCCCTTGCCTTGGGTTTTAGCAACAGACTGGACTGGAAGTCTCCGAGCACTGTGGCAGCTACAGGGTTCCTTCCAGGAGTTCTCTCCTTCCTCTACGCACTATCTCACCTGGAGAGAGTCGCTCACAGGCCCAACCACCTGTTCTTCGAACTTCAAACACCTCTCTCACTTGGAGAGAGTGTTGTACAAAATGGCCAACAAACCACAAAGGATCAAACACACGTCCACTACAATCAACGGGAATCCAAACATGAACACCCCAGGGTAGCTACAGATAGGTGCAACAGCATAACCAGGCTTAGCAGGGACAGGACACTTATGTTTTCTCAAACTGGAAACATGAGATAGACTCACACTCTGGATTCTCAAGGATGTGTGACAATTTTTCCATGTAGGGTTCGATTCAGACTCCACGATTTAGAATAGAGAAAGGGTGTACCGGCTTTCCAGAACAAACACATACTTTTTCCTGAAATCAACACAGGCTTTTGGTTCAGGGGATGTATGGTTCAGAATATGCACGAGGTCTCTTCCAAAGGTCGAATCGGTTCACGCTCAGACGGTCGGGAAGAATGGAGGAGAACCCCCCACCATGGCTCATCTCAGTCGTTTTATTTGCATGGGCTTGGGTTGTGTTGATGGGAGAAAGTGATCGCTCGTCAACTGGAAGAGTGAATCTGGTCCAGGGTTGTCTAATTAACCCAATCTGTTTGGATTAATTCACTCTGACGAGTTTAATGTCTCTGTTGGCCAATCTAAAGTCCTAAAGAAAGCAAAAATAAATAAAATAACTTACTAAATAATAATCATTGAAATATATATGTACATATATATATATATATATATATATATAGTTTATCTAATTAATATTTATATAATAGTTCTATTTATCATATATACAACATATACAAATAATGAGTTTTAATTTGAACTCATAGAAAATCAAATGTTTAATAGTTCTTTTCGATGAAAGTAATAAAAAAAGGGAAAATACTATTTGTTTTCTTGTTTGTATGCATTTATAAAATCAAATATTAAACTACTTAATTAAACAGAAAGATATATATAGTGAAAATTACACTATATATAAAAATTTCTATAATAAGCAAGCAAATGAAATAAAAGAATAGACTGACTTATTAATGCATCCAATGTATGTACAATAGAGAATATCTAGCCTCCTTATCCGAGAAGTAAACCTGCAATGAATCTTAAAATAGTTCCAAATAAACGCGAAACGAAATGTTGGAAACTGAGTTTTGATAACATAACGTATAATGGAGACAGTCACAGTGATATTATGATTTACAAGTAGCTACAGTGAGATCAATCTTCTTGTAAGAACTTGTATTTAAACATTCAACAGAAAATTAGAGATAAATCTCATAATTTGAATTGAATCGATGATCACTCTATATTGTATCTGAAACATGAGATATGGACAGCATATAAAAAATGAATTATCTCAACTCACTATAAATCATGAAGACAAAATCTATCACCATCTATTATCACATCAAAATAAACAGAACTTAAACTAAAACATCATACACAAAAGCTAAATCTGTAATATGCATTATGTTCCATTCAAGTCTGTGTGTAATTGTCCATATTTCAGCCCCAGGCCAAGATGCCTTTGTTTACAAAAATGATAGGTTTATAAAGGCCTCAGGAAAGACAATTGTTTATGTTACTGAGATCAAATATTTGTTTCAAAAATAAAGGGGGATGCAACCACCCTGATTCTACTAAATCTTCCAAAACTAATAACAGTTCATTTATGTTCATACAAAATGCATGACTGTAAGATCTCAAGGATGCCTCAGATATGGGTTGTTGAATATCCTGAAAGAAAAGGAAAATAGGAAGATTTTAGATACATTTTCAACCACTACTTTACACATTTCGATTTAACATAACTGGCTACAGAATCTTGCGATTCTGTAGCTAGTTATTATAGTAAATGAAATCTCATTTTATTTAAACAATAAAACAAAATAATTTAATAATGAAATATAGTTTATTCAACAAACCAAATAATCTAACTTAAGAATGAAAACAAACATGTTATTAATTTAAGAGATCATACCTCTGACCATGAAATCAAATCGTATCATGAAACCTTGGAATTTACAATGGTTGTAGCAGCCTCAACATTTTTAAATATCACATGACCTGTGGTCTTCAAACGTTTTTCCTTGCCTTGAAAAACTGACTCGAGCCTCAATTTTTCTCTTGTTAAAACATCGACCTAATATTTTAAAACCTTAACCCGTTACTGTAGAACTAGGATATCAATATAATACCTATCAATCCATGATAGACAAACCTCACACTTTGACTGTGTGGGGGTTGCATTAGAACAAACAAGATTGTGTACAAGAGCACCCTCCATACAAATAGTAGATTCATTGCAAAGCTTGACACCAAGAAACTCTGGATTGTCTTTCAAATAGGGAGGTAAATTATTGACAAAGTTATAGGGTCGATCGGGGTGTGGCTCGGATGACTGAAAGTCTTCTGCAGTGAGAAACCTCTCGATTTCAGAGTCTGAGCTTTCGTGCACTTCAATCATATTGATTGAACTCATATGAGAATTCAATTTGTTACGAAGTCTCCTACAAATTAGCCTGCCAACCCTTTTGTTCTTAAAATTGATATCAAGAATGCCCTTGGATCTCTTTCCTGTAGGTTTCTTTACATTTTTAACATAGTTGTTTGGATGTGTAATCTGTTGACAGGCCTGTTCAATGACCATGGGATCGAGAAAGGGTTTGTTGTAGGAGGCTGAGGCATAGGCCTGAGTAGGTGAGAAGGGCACTGTAGCAAGGTCTGTAACAGAATAAAATAAAATAAAACGTTAATCTTACCCGAAACAAAAATTCTAAGAAATTTACCTCCAAAGGTCGAGGGATATCTATGCAATGGTCAATTTTTTTGAGAAACTGCCCACAATGAAGATAAAATGGCTCATTTCAGTTCTGGGTTTTAAAGGATTTATTCTAATTCACAGCGGTTTGCTCAGAATCTCTCCCGCAAAATCATGTCTCCAGCAAGAAAAGAAAAAAACGAGATTAAACTCTACTAACAAAAGTGTAAAACTTCAGGGCTTGCAGGGAGTCTTGTAGCTTGACTCAAGAAATATTTTGTAACCTCCAGTTGCACATCACCAACCTTTTCTCTACAACCATCAAAGGATAAAGCGAATTCTTGGGCAACCTATAAATTGAATCCCTGAAACTTCCTAATGAAAAGGAGCCAACCACTTCTCTCCAAATCTTCTCCATCATCATCGTATAAGAGAAGAGTTTGAAGGCCGTTTGGTTCAACTCTCACAAAAGGAGCCATTATGGATGAAAGGGTAATGAATCAGACAATATACATAGAGAGGATTTGCAAAGACAGTCTAGAGCCATAACCCGAACCCGTGACATTCCAACAGTGAATGGTGTATGATCATAAATTCATAACGATTAGATGGGTGATTATTGAAACACATGCGAAGAGGGTTTGAAAAACCCAAGGGCAGTCTCGGGAATGATGTTTTCTTGCACATCATAATGCCACCTTTGCATCTAGTATGAGTCTAGGACCAAAACATTAAAATGAAAAATGAGTGCGTGCATCATGGGTTTTATCACAAGGTTTGGGTGAGTAGAAAATCCATGACTTAGCAAAAGAAATATAAAGCCAAGAACCAAACAAAACCATACCAAAAATATCAAATCGTGGGGGTCCTTTGATTAATGTAACCATCAATCTCTAAGCATGTTTGATGTTGAAAGGATCAAAACAAAGAGAGTAACTCTTCATGGCGAGGAACCAACTTCATTAACAAAATGTATGAACAACTTGCCTTTGACAACATTTTGGAGTAGAAAGGTAATGCAGTCGCAAATTATTCATGCTTCCAGTCATGAACGAAGCATGAAAGATAATAATAGGAAAAAGCAACAACTTACAACTGTTGTTTCGAAAAAATGTGTCATGAAGAGTAATAAAAACAAATGGCTCCGGTTAGGCAGCTATGTAGATCAATTTATTGATATCAAAAGTCAAAAACATGTTAAGTTGCCAACAATGGCGACATGCTAGGAGAAGCAGTTATCTCTGTAATATGAACTAGTTCAAGTTAGAGAATTCTGAAAAAATTCAAATCGAAGAATAACTACAAGATTATTTGAACATCTTTAAAAAGAACCAGATGCAGCCCAGTTTCAGGTGCCTTTCGTTTAAAAGAATTAAAATGAGTGACAAATTTAACAAAAGAAAGCCACAATGTTAAGTTAAAATCTCCAATACTATTGACAGGGCCACTGCTGCCAGCAGGCATCCATAGCCTCAACAGGGATGTCAATTAACCCACTCTGACGTCTGTATCCTACCCAAGAAATTTCAAATCAGAACGAAGGATTCTTATGGCCAACACAAGATTTATAGCTGAGAATTTTCCTTTACCTGACATCGTTTCACTGCTAGCGGGCCTGTTCAATACCCCAACAAAGTTATCTTGGCGTCATGCATGCATTTACCCACTGCCAGCAGACCTGTTCAGTGTCCCGGAAGGTTTACAAACACTTCCCATAGCTCTCTGAGATTTTATTTGCATTCTGATATAGTTTTAAAGATATTCAATAGAGCAGGGTGACACTGAAAATTCCAGTTTTTAACTCAACTTAATATTTCCACAGGCCTTTAAATTTTTCTAGCAAACCTTCATCAAGATCTGAAAAGCAATTCATTGATAGAACTAATTTTCAAGGATAAGGAGACATCATTGAGTTACTTTCTTAAAGAGCAGGGATAGCGTAAAGAGACTTTTTTTAAAGATATTCGTGAATACTTTCAAGTGCAGATTGAAACCGAGGAATTGACTTTCAGACAAAATGACACCTTTAACCAGCCTACAATTTCAGAGAAGGGCATTAATAGATGTTCTGACAGCCTTTGACAGCTGTTTTCGAGATGAAGCATTCAGTTTCTCTTTGTCTAAGCTAGACTGTAATACAGGGATGTTTGACTCAAAAGGACCGATGGACTAAATGAAAACAAAACAAAATAGCTAGGAAAAACTGGAAAGCAAAGAAATCCAAACAGAAAAATATGTAAAAAAGGTATATCTGAAAACATCATGCTGTTGGGTATGTGTTATATTCTTTGCACGAGTAGTAGTGTCTAAGTGCCTGTGCTGGGTGCACAGGGGGGTAAGCGGGGGGGCCGCTAGGCCCCCCCTTGGGTGGTGCAGGGGGGCGGAGCCCCCCGTGTGGGGGTTCGGGG
>CBVK0101782859.1:0-17532 GCA_900067695.1 Picea abies
TATGCTGGTTTTCCCGGTTTTGGGTTTCCAGGTGAAAAATCTTTGTGTAATGTTTGTATTTGCCATTGTATCTTTTCTGTTCTTTTCTGAATATCAGTTTGCAGTAGATATTGTACAAGGTTAGAATTTACAAAAGAAACCTCCAAGGGTTGAGGACCAGGTCCTCGATAAGAGCATCCCACAGGCATCCAAAACATCAATCTCCAATATGTCCATGAGGACGCTGATATGTGGAAAATCTATCAAAATACCTCAACATCTTCACACACCCCCAAGACCCTGACTATTCTTGAATCAATACCACAAACATTTCCATAAGGTCAGGTTGTCTTCAAACCAAGTTGTTTCATCACCTTCAATGACATGACATTTGTTGAGGCCCCTGAATCAAGCATGTAGTTGTTCAAGTGGAGGCCATTAATGCCAAATAAAACATAGAAAGGAGGGATCTTTTCCTTTGGCTGATCGAGGTACATAGTGTTCAGGATGACGAGAGGATCCTCCTTCTCAGATCGCACCTGTAAGATTTTGAAAATTTTCCTTTTCATGGAAGGGATATTACACATCTCTGTCACTGGGACCGTCATATTTAGTTTTCCAAACATGTTTGCAACATCTATATTCAACTAAATTTCATCTGTAAGAGTTGGATTAGGAAGCAACTCACATATCTATGGTGGAGGTGGTGGAGCCACCTTTTCTACTGATGGAAGAGGAGTATTAGGATGTGATGGAGGGGTTGAAGCATTTTTTCTTCTGTAGGTTAGAATTTCCCTCCCCCTTAATTCCTTATTCTGATCATCTGTCGATTTACTTAAGGCCCAAAGTCTCCCCTCTCTTTCTCATATTCTTCTAGCTTCATTGATTCATTCTTGGGTAACCTGTTCATTGTTGAAATTGCAAATCATGAAGTTTATATCTTTAGGATAATCTTCATCTCGTCGGGGGAATTCATCCTCCCTGTGGGGTTCTTGGCATGGGAGACACCAAGATTCTATATCAACTATCCAAACATGTTTCAGAGTATATGGGGCTTTTGCCTCTTGGTGAGGTCTTGGTTTCCAACCAGTGGTATCTTTTTGTTGTCTAGAAAACTGAGGTCTAAGAGCAGATTGATTTCTTTCCACTGTAGTCATATGGTTCATCAACTAATTCTGTACCTGAAAAAATCGAGTATTAATTTGGTTTATCTTATGAGTCAAGAAATTAATCAGATTAGGAACACTGTTTTTGGAAACCTTCGTCCTTGCTTCTGTCTTGGCACAAGGGTACTGAAAAGGTTCTATTTTTTAATCAAGGAAATTCTCTTCGATGTCAATATTGAACTCTTTAGTCTCCGCCAATGATGTGGGATTTTTATCTTTGAGAATGTATCAGAACTTCCCTTCAAAAGCATTCATTTAAAGGTGACAAATTGATAATGCCGTAGGACGATAATCTATTGGAATTTGATTGTACAACCTGTAAACTCTGGAAATGAATTCCTTTACTGTTTTGTTCTCCTTTTTCTTTATTTGATTAAATTGAGTCCCAAGTGTCCCACCATTTACCTTTTTCGACCATATGTTCTTGAATGGAAAAAACATCATAGGATATGATATGATTATTAGGGAGTCCTTTGAACCAATCAATGGCTTCTTCAGTCAATGATGAAGCAAATAACCTCATGGCCACATATTCATGATCAATACCTGCAATGTCCATGTCTCGACCCATGACATAAATGTGGTCTTTAGCAATTATCACATTGTTTCCTAGGAACTATGGAAACCACTTGTTGACTTATGTTGGGATTTTGTTAGGGTAACCTTGAATATTGGCCATGTTAAGGGTTTGTAGAGGTCCCTTTCCCAAGGGAGAGCCATTAGAAAAAGATGAAGGGTATTATGGAAAAGGGTTTTAGCAATGAGATACTTGAGAGGAGGCCTTGTTTGGTAAACCTTAGAAGGATTGAAACTTCCAGGGGGAAAAGGTTTGGGTAAAGAAGGATTCTGGGAAGGTGGAGTCACCAGATGAGTTTCATTATGAGCTCATCAAGAAAAAGGGAAAGGGAATGTCCCTTAGGTGGTTTTTTTAGGCACACTAAGGGAAAGGCTTTGGGATAGCTTACCAAAGTGTCGTTAGGGTACAAAGAAGATTCAAAATCTTCCTCCGTAGTGGTGCCAAAATGTTATAGAACAAGTTGCAGGTTGGGAAAATCCCAACCCAACCACAAAGTAAGTGCTACAACTTTGGAATCCTACACCCAATGTCACCTCGATGTAGGTCCTGCACTTCAAGGGTGACTAGGTCACTCTAGAGAGGCGATCCTGGTGACCCTAGGGGGAATGAGATGGATATGGATAGAGATGGAAGTGGAGGCCCTAGAGGTCAAGTCTAAGTGGATTGAAATGTGTGGAATGAAGTCTTGGGAGGGTCCAAGGGTTGCCAAGTATGTTGAGTGACCTGCAAATGGTGAAACACCTGCCCGAGACACAAAAAACTACTTTGCAATGATGTATGTTAGTTGGATCAACAAGTTAGGATTTATGTCCCTAATTTTTATCAATATATAAAAATATATATCAGCAATAATATGGTACTATAGGTTGCTCGGTAAATTCTAGAGATCCAGTAGAAAATGCAAGATAAATACTAGTAAATGACTTGCTAAACTCAATACAAAAACCAGTGTTCTAGCATGAAAAGATAAGACTGTTGTAAACACTTGTCTGCAGAAAATTATATCAGCCTTATGGATGTAATATTCAATGTATTACAACAAGAAAATCAGCCACTTAAATCCCCTCAAACTTTGCCAAAAAGTGCGCTAGACCAAGAAGAATAAGTGTGCAAACTTTGAGCAAAATCCAATGGTTGATAAGAGAGTTATTCAAACAAATGATTTAGGGTTTCTGCAGCCCTAATGGCTGAAGATGTAATTTTATAACAGTAGAAAGAAGTATCCCCTTGACGGGGACTCCCTAGTGGCTTTGAGGTGCCCAAGGCACAAGGAATACATTCCACTTTGCAAGAAGTAAAAATGACCAAAAATAACGTTTCCCAATGCAATCTTTTATTTCTCCAATGCAATAACAAATGACTAGTGCTCTTAATTATTGGGTTAATGGGGTCATGAAAATAAATATCTAGAGAATCTACCTCCTTGGGGGTGTAACCCCTTTTACTTTCCAAGGTAAGTTTCTCTAGCTAGGGTTTAAGCTAAGAGGGTGTATGCCCTTATACCTCTCTTAGCAAAATCTTGTTTAACCAATGAAAAGAAGCATAAAGTGATAAAGACAATGGTGGGGGTGTATGCCCTTATACTTCCCACCTAGATCCTAGCACAATGACCTTGACTTGAAAGAAATGATAGCATGAGAGTAAAAACCATACCAATTTAAGGAAAAATGCCAAGATAATCCACCACAATAGCAAGAGAGAAGCCTTCCAAGGCTAGTGCATCACTCACATCAACCATAAGATCAAGAGATAACCATAAAAAATATCTTAAAGAGACAATTTTTTCAAAGATAACGAAATTTTGAAATCAATACTTCTCACATTGAGGGAGAGTTATGATAAAATGAGATCTTATGATCTCTTATTTATACAAAATGTCACCAAGGTGACTTGTCCACATATTAAGGGGTAAACCACAAGACTAGGGGTCAACAACCCTAATCTTTCTCCCTTTAACAAAGTAATTAAAAAAAATTCATTTAAAGTTTCAATTTTGCACAAATAAACCCTAATTTTTCATGGACGTCTCCCCTTTAGGGGACGTTTTGCCACTTAGAAGAAGTCGTTGGTGTTGGAGAAGCATGGGTAGGCCTTCAAAGGCCACATGTCGAGAATCTAGACAATCTCCTCATGGTGAAGACCCTCTCCTCCTCAAAACATCCATGTGTAAATGAGTGGCACCTCACCAGCAAACCCTAACCCCCCTAGGTGATGTCATCCCTCTGGGAGTGACATTTTGCCTCTCCTAGGAAAAAGGTTTGGCATGTGGGGGCTAGGCTATGTCATCCAAGTCAATCTCAATTCCTTCCAAGTTTGATCTTTCTCATCCAGCACGCGGGCCCTTGGCATCCAACATGTGGGTTTGTGTTGTGGGTGGGAAATCCCTCCTACGGACTAGCACTAAGGGTTTTATCTTGCATGCATAAATGACCTAAAGATTCTTACTTTTTACCATCATCCCATGCCTAGACCCCCATTACTCATATGTAAATACAAGGCTCAAGAGATTAAGTTGACGTACCTTATTCTTCGTGTTTGATGTTGATCCCTTTTTGCGCTTGGTCATTATTTGACTGCAACTCTCCTCCCAATGCTGACCTGCATTCACTAAAGACAATCAAAGAAGTCCACATGCATTTGATCTATGAACTAATAGGTTAGAGATTTAATCAATCATACAATCAATATTCCTATATTGACAATCTCATATGGCGGGACGGGAAAAGCAATTCTTTTATTAACTTCACAATGATACCTTACAATGATAAAGTCGGCTACTGCTCCTCGATCCTGGTCCTGGGCTCTTCTTTCACTGTCTTCCAACTACTTTTCTCTATACTTCTCTTTGCACAAGGATGGCTAAAGGTTGGGACAAAGGGAATGCTCAATCGGGTATAGTTTCTTTACTATGATTCTCTTCTTCCAAATGGGACCCCTACCCCTTCTTTTATAGGTTAGAAGGAGCTAGGTATTTGGTCGAATGTCCAACCATGCATGACCGAAAGGTTTAGTTAACTTACCCAAAGCTGTGTGTTTCGTCAACAACTTTCCCTTTTTCATGCTTTTGTAGGTACACGCGGGTTGTCTTGGGTCAGCGAGTGTGTACACACGTGCAGTAATGGAGCAGGGCACGTGGGCCTTTATAAAAAGGGTTTTTAAGAAGAGTTGTTCAACAGTGTTTTGGCAAAGAAGGAATATGAGATGGCTTGATGTCAGGTAATCATGTCTGGTGCAAATTAGGGTTATAACAACTTGTAGCCCCATGGAAGCCCAAGCTAGGCTTGTTCTCCCAAAACTGTCCACCAACTAGGTCCTGTAAAGACAAATGAGCATGCCCTCCAAGGATCTCAAGTCATGATATCATGATAAGTGAATCCAATCAATAAATGAGCCACCTAAGCATGTGCATCAAAGATCACCATATCAAACAATTAATTGCTCAAAGACACTATGCGACTTGTCAAGCTTGAATATGGGAGGGTTGACGAGGTGTCCTATTAGGTAGATATTTCCCTAGGTCAAGGAAGGTTTCCAAGAGATCCCTCTCTAACCCATGTAAAGTGGATGAAGTGGTTGGGGTCAAGACTCAATGGGCATAGGGTTAATGAAATACAAGGGGTTGTAGTATCTCATTCATGGGTGCCTTTGTAGAGGGTATGTGGTACCTTCTATTCCCACTGAGAGTCACCCTCAAACTTCTATAGGATAAGTCCAGTACCCATCAAATAGGTTTGTAATGGTAAATTTATGATGAAGTGTCAAATGGATAAAACTCAACATAACAATGCACAAATACATAAATTTCTAGGCAAGTTGCATAAGCAAGTGAGGTCTTTGCTAACTTCATTTAGTGATTTAAAGATAAGTTTGGGTAGAAGGAAGACTTTAATGAGAAGGATGAATTAGTCTACTATTAGCATCAAGCCTTACTCGTAGACAAATGAGGAAAAAGCTCAGACACAAGAACTTCTTTAATCCAAGCTTTTAAACACTAATAATAATCACAACAACATCACAATCAAACATACATTGTAACACAGCTATAATCTCTCAATTGAATCATTCAATGATGAGAAAATCAGAGTGAGAAATAAGTAAGATGATGGAAAATAAAGTTGACTTCTATTAGGCAAAATTTCTCAAATCTCATACATAAAAACCAGAGTTTGGCTCTGTTACATCAAAACATTACTACGAGAGTCTATTCTCAACCATTGCAACCCAAAAATGTTCTTCTAATGCTGTATTTATAGCCTAATACAAGGAATGACATCATACAATTTGAGCTTGATCCTCTAACATAGGATTCTCCCATCTAAAACTGAAAATCTTACACATGTTCGAGTGGAAACAACAAACTGCTAAAAATAGGGGAAATGTTGGTGACCATCCTAACACCATAATATTTTCATAGTGAGGTGTCCTTTGAGCGTGTATCCTTCATTTCCAGGTAACCTCCAACTCTAACTGACCTCCAAGCATATGTGCTAAGCTCCACTAGCCATCTGGTGAACATTGAGTCTCTCAAAACCCATCAAATCAGGAATTGGAAGCGCATAGTGGAAGTGGTGACATGTCAGGGTAGTGGTGGCATAAGGGTGGTGGTGATGGTTGTCTAATCTTGTGATGAGATGAAGATATGAACTACATGCATGGGCCAACATCAACCTTGATTTATTTTTGTTAAAACCTAAGAAAACCATAAAGAGGAGAACAAAATGGAAACTTAAACAAGACTAAGGATAAAAAATTAAAAATCTAAGGATGAATTGACCCACAAGAACTTCATGAGACCCTTAACAACTTCATGTGATAACATTGGCTCCACAGAGGACAGCATGCTCCCTGTGAGTTTCCAAGAACAAGTAGTTTCAATGTCTTATCTTAGGGCTATGGGGTCATTTATTCAACTAGAAAGAAAAGCAAAAAGTGATATTTACAATGGATGGGACAACCACTCATGGCTTAAGCAAAATACTTCTTCAGAAAGTGCCCATTAACACGACCATAAAGAACTTCAAAATCCTCCAAGTTCTGCAATTTATAAGTATTATTTTGAAAAACTTCAGAAATCTTGAAAGGACCAATCCATAAGGCTTCGAATCTACCATGTTTGTCTTTGTCTTTGGGTGCATCCCACTTGAGCACAAGATCTCCCAGCTGGAATTTCTTTGCTTACCTTCTTGTCAACGACTTGCTTTATCTTCTGCTGATGGTTATGTGCTTTGTCAAGGAGCCACTCGCTAGTCTGCTGTACTTCTACTAGTTGTTCTATCCTTCTGACCATATCATCTGGTTCTACCTTTTGATCCTGAAGGAAATTTGCCACAAGAAAGGCAAGTTGAGTAGGAAAAATAACTTCAATCCCATATATAAGATGAAAGGGGGAAATACCAAGTGATTTCTTTGTAGTAACTCTATCAACCCATAAGGCAAATTTCAACTTTGAGTCCCATGCTTTCTTGTTGTCCTCCAGTAACTTCTTGATGATATTTACAAGGATCTTGTTAGAGGATTCTACTAAACCATTGCCTTGGGGGTAATAAGGAGTAGAATGGACTAATGAAATCCCATACTTCTCACAAAACTTCACCAATGGTTCAACTTTGAAAGAGGCAACATTGTCAGTAACAACCTTGCTTGGACAACCAAATCTTGACATGATATCCTCAAGACAACTAATGATTACCTTGTGTGAGGCACTCCTTGTAGGAATGGATTCTATCCACTTGGTGAAATAGTCAGTTGCAGCCAAAATCCACCGATGTTGAACACTTGATGCTGGATGACTTTCCCCAATGAAGTCAAGTCCCCATTGTTGGAAAGGGCCAAAAACCACCATAGGATTTAGAGGCAAATATTTCAGCTGCTATTTTCTTGAAAACTTCTGGCATTTGTCACAGGCTCTAATCTTTGCACAAACATCAGTAAAAATGCTAGACAAAAAATATCCAGATTTGAGGATCTTATATGCCGTGGTTCTCCAAAAGTGATGACCCCCACACAAGCTGTCATGAAAATCTCATGGCCTTTTGAGCCTCCTATGGATCTAGGCATCTCAAGAGAACCCCTAGAGGATATTTCCAATACAATATGTGATCAATGAGACAATATCTGATTGCCTTTAGCTTCAAATCTCTTACCTTTTTCTTCTCCAATCCATTAGGAGGCTGCAGCTTTTGCAGAAAATAAATGATGTCTTTGTACCAAGTGCATTCTTCCATGTTGGGATTGATATCAAAGCTTTTGACAGATATATCAGTTTTCTTATTTTCAGAGTTTAGGTTCATGAAATTAACCCCCAGTTCTTTGCAATTTGATTAAGCCAACAATCTAGATAAACCTTGGCCTTTCACCAACTTAGTAGGCTTCATTTCAAGGTCAAACTCCAAAAGTTTGGCAATCCACTCTCTCCTCTTTCCATCTATGTTAGGGTGGATAAGTATTTTTTTCACAGAGGTTGATGGGACATAGAAAATAATATTGGAATGCAGAATGTATACTCTTAAGGCTTTGAGGGATTTAACCAAAACATAAGCTTGCTTTTCCATAATATCATACCTCATCTCTACATCCCTCAATGCCTTGCTGAAAAAGAAAATAGGCAGTTCCAACCCCTCTGTGTTTTTCTTAAGAAGGACAACAACCAATGTGTCATATGAGGCAAAAGCGAATATCAGAAATTCCTTTGAATAATCAGGGTTGATGAGAACAAGTGCTTCAGTCAATGCTTGTTTGATTTGGTCAAAAGAATCTCGAGCTTCAACAATCCATTTCACCTCAATCCCCTTTCTAAGCATATATGTGATGTACTTAACCACTTCAACAAAGTTAGAGATGAATCTTCTGAGAAAATTTATTTTACCCAAGAAAGACTGGACTTCCTTCTTGGATCTAGGAAGAGACAGAATCTGGATGGCCTCTACTCTACTTGGATCAATCCTCACCCCTTCTGCTGATACAATGTGTCCCAATAACTTGCCTTCTTTCATAGCAAACAAAGACTTCTTAGGATTGAGAGAGAGTCCAAACTTTCTACACTTCAGGAAGACCTTTTTCAAATGATGATAATGTTCTTTATCAGATCTTGAGAACACTGTAATGCCATCTAGATAGATGACCACAATTTTGTCCTTCTCCCCAATAAAGGAAATATCCATTGCTCACTGAAAGGTTGCTCCTGCATTCATTAGTCCAAAGGGCATTTTAGCATACATGAATGTGCCCCAAGGAGTAGTGAAAGCTCCCTTCTCTCTATATTCATGTAATATAGAAATCCAATCGTAGCCTTAGAAACCATCAATCATAAAAATCCTTTCTGAACTAGTTACCCTTTGTAAAATATGCTCCATCTTTGGCAAGGGGTAATTATCTTTCTTGGAACTTCTGTTCAAATTTCTGAAATCAACACAAAGTATGATTTCACCATTCTTCTTCCTCACAGGGACCAAGTTAGCCACCCACTCATAGTACCTTAAAGGTATGATGATCTTGGCATCAAGCAACTTCTTAACTTCCTTTTCCATAATAGGCAACAACATGGGATTTATCTGTCTAAGCTTCTGGCTAAATGGCTTGGTCTCCTCTTTCAAAGGGATCTTATGTTGAATGATGCTTGTGTTATAAGTTTGTAGATCTTCATATTTCCAGGAAAATACATCAGCAAACTCCTTTAATGGCTTAACATACTCATCCCTTTTCTCTTTTGATAAACTGCTAGACAATTTTACATATTTTGGATTTTCCTCTGTACCTAAATTGCATTATGTCACATCAACCTCTTCACTTGAACCTTTAACCTTCACAACAACATCATTTCTGTCAGATAATCTCTCTAAAGGAACTAATCCTTTTGGAATATGGTTACTGGGAAATTGAACAATCTTGTGGTCTGCAATTTTATTGAGGAAAATATCAACATGAGGGATTTTGGTATCATCATGATCTTGATCAATATGAAGAGCATAAAACTTTTCCACAGTTTCCAGAAATCTTTTGACCTCAAGATCATCCTCAAAGACCTTCCAATGTTTGACATTGTTAGGTATAGAGGGTCTATACTTAACTTCCACATCATATTTGAGCTTGGGGGGCAAAGGAATTTTAAAATTACAAATAATCTCCCATAGTATTTCTGTCTCTGGGAACAAAAGAGATATTAAAAGCTGAGAAGAAATTATCAATAAGATCCCAAACTTCATTTCTGTAAGTCCTTAACCTGAGGTGTTTATCTTGATACAAATTTTTAACTTGATGTACAATTAGTTCAACATCTCCAAACACTGCTAACTCTTAAACCTTCATATTGTTAGCAGCCCTCAAACCCCCAAAAAGGGCCTCATACTTTGCTACATTATTTGTAGTTTCAAATTCTGGTTTATAAGACAAAGATATGATTTCTTGAGTTGGGGAAATAAAGACCACTCCAACACCAACACCTTATTTATAAGAGGTTCCATAAAAAAACATCTTCCACACAAGTGTATTTTGAGGAGGTATCCCACAAGTTTTAATGGGTTGTTTTCTTATTTCAATAGGTGATTGAGGAGCATCAATGAGCCGTAAAATACTAGATCCTAAATCAATATCAACTGCAAAAATGGGGTGGTTTGTAGGATTAGCTTCATCATTGATGATGTAAGCTAGTCGTGCTTCCCTATAAAGCCTTATGTGCTCTCATCCAAATACATGAATAATGGTATATGAAAGGTCCATCTGCAAAGTCCCCCTAGTCTCTTAATCCAAGATCTTGACAATAACATCCCAAACTTAGGGGGGACATCAACCACCACAATATCCATGACCACTCTCTTCAAGGGCAATTGAAACAAGGTAACAACCAGGTCCTTGATGACTCCAAGGCATTTCACTTTTCCGGAGTCAAAAGAGTATAGGTCATGATAATTTTTTGTAATTTCCAGACCAAGCTCATCCATGACAGTTTTAGGCATAAGATTATGAGATGCAATTGAGTCCATCAAGCAGTTATGCAAAAATTTATCATGAATATTCAATGATGCAAAACTTTATCATGAATATTCAATGATGTGTACAATGGAGGAGACGATTCATCCATGTATTTTGCCAAAGGTCCTAATATGACTTTTGGTTTCTCATCTTGAAGGTTCACTAAGTCTGTTGAATTGGAGGAAGATTCGGGTTGCAACATCTTGGAAAGATATTTTTTTAAACTCTTCATTTTTAATCAGCTCTAAAAAGGGTACTGAGATTTTTATCTTTTGAATTTCATTCTCAAAGCTGAAGGAAGAGGGAGATTTCAGAATCTCCTTAATTTCTGGAGCAAGGGTATTAATCACTGCTTAAGGGTTTTGTTCTTCTTTTTATTTGCTACTAGAAACCACAACCTTAACAAAATTTTATGTTTTGGTGGGCTGATTAGATGTGTTAGGCTTCCCCTCCTTCTTTTTTGACCTTAAGTTGTATTTATTTGGATTTTCATTGGCTTTTCCCCCTTTAATCAATTCATTCAATTGGGTTTCCATAAGAGAATCTTCATATGTAGACCGAGTTAAATGAGGGGATGGAGAGATATCACCCAAATAATGAATTTCTGGATTAGTTTCTTCATCCTCTCCTACTTCATCATCAACCAGGTTATTTTGGACAGGGGCTTGGATTTTTTTTATCATCCCTATCCCTATTTCTTTGATCTCTTTGAGGGACCTGAGGGGCATTGTTTGGTCTCCTGAAATTTCCTCTCTTATCAACATTCTGTGTGTTTCTATAATTATGTTTTCCTTCAAGTTTCATATTTTCCATTTCAACAAAAAGTGATTTAACCAATTTTGTTAGTTCAACAACTTGAGGATTGACACCAGAGGAATCAGAGGTTGAAGCTTCAACCCTGCTTTTTCTCTTATCTCTATCATATTTTCCCCTGATCTTGTCAGCTACCAATATGTTAGATTCTACCTCCAAGGCCACATCTTGCATATGAGCTAGAGAGGTAGATCTTATTTCTCTCAACAAGAGGAAAAACTCATGGTCAAAAGCACTGGCATAGGTTATTTTGGCAGAAGTTTATGTGGGCTTAATTTCTGTGGGGATTTTGTTGTACATTTTATTAAATCCTTTTGAAAAATCTGAAATAAATTCCCCTTCTTTCCTTTTGAGTGACCCAAACTCTGTGATATAATATAGGAAACCTTTCTTATCTCCCCAATGCCTCATAAAAGAATCATCCAAAGCTTCAATTCCAACAATATATCCAGGAGTTAAACCCCTAAACCATTTCCCAGCCTCACCATCTAGGCTTTGCACAAAAACTCTCATCCACACATCTTCATTCTCAATATTAATATTGTCATCATAGTTATAAAAGGCTGCAAGGTGTTCCTCTGCAGTTATGTCCTCTTCCCCTGTAAAATTGGGCATGTACTAAAGGTAGTCTCCAACTTGTAGAGCATTCATAGGCTGAGGCAACAAGAGATGGGCATACCTAGTAGCTACTATGGTATCCATCCTATTTCTAGGAAGGTTAACACCTGCCATTGGATTATAAATTCTAGGAGAACTAGGAGGAGATTGATTCTTGACTGGTACAACTGTAGTCTTGAATATGTGTAGCTTGGGAGAAGAAGGAATGTAGGATGGAGAGATTTCAGTTTTTACAAGGAGAGCTTGAGTCTTGGAAGAGGATGGTGTAGGTTCTAAGGGAACTGAGGTTTCTTCCTCTTTAGTCACAACAAATTTAATAGAAGGAGGATATGGAGAACCCAAGGTAGGAAAATATTCTAAGCTCTCGAGTCTAAACCAGCTTACAACATCAGGAGAGGCATGAACTTCAAAACTTTCTTCTTTCAATTTGGGAGAAAAAGAAGAGTAATCTATAGGGAAATCTTCAATATCCAAATTTCTAGAAATTTCAATAGAGGGTAAAAGAGGAATACTAGATATAACTACTGGTGTTTTAAAAGTGGAATCATGAAAATGACTAGAAGTACCTGGTACAATGGATACAAATCCTTCTTGAGAAGATTTTCCCTTCTTGATAATCTTCTCTGGGTCAGCTTCAGGTGTAGCCAAATGTAGATGTGGAGTAGACCTCATGTGTTTGCCTTTGGGAGCCACAATTAAAACATTGGAGTTGCCAGGTGCAAACTGCAATGTTCAATGTAGTGATTTCTTATGCACCTTCAGAATCAATATTTCTTTGTCGTTCAATCCTAGGGAAAATTTTCAATCCGTTCCCCGGCATAGAGTCACCCTCAGACTGTTAGAGGATAAGATAGGTACCCATCAAATAGGTTTGTAATGGTAAATTTATGATGAAGTGTCAAATGGATAAAAATCAGCATAACAATGCACAAACACATAAATTTCTAGGCAAGATGCAGAAGCAACTGAGGTCTTGTCTAACTTCAGTCAGTGATTTAAAGATAAGTGTGGGTAGAAGGAAGAGTTTAATGAGAAGGATGAATTAGTCTACTATTAGCATCAAGCCTTACTAGTAGACAAATGAGGAAAAAACTTAGACACAAGAACTTCTTTAATCCAAGCTTTTAAACACTGATAATAATCACAACAACATCACAATCAAACATACATTTTAACACAACTATAATATCTCAATTGAATCATTCAATGATGAGAAAACCAAAGTGAGAAAGAAGCAAGATGATGGAAAAGAAATATGTCTTCTATTAGGAAAAATGTCTTAAATCTCATACATAAAAACCAGAGTTGGGCTCTATTACATCAAAACATTACTAATGGAGTCTATGCTCAACCATTCTAACCCAAAACTTTTCTTCTAATGCTGTATTTATAGCATAATACAAGGAATGACATCATACAATTCGAGCTTGATCCTCTAACATAGGATTCTCCCATCTAAAACTAAAAATCTTACACATGTTTGAGTGGAAACAACAAATTGTTAAAAACAGGGGAAAGGTTGGTAACCATCCTAACACCATAATATTTGCATAGTGATGTGTCCTTTGAGCACTTCTCCTTCATTTCTAGGTAACCTCTAGCTCTAACTGACCTCTAAGCATCTGTGCTAAGCTCCACTAGCCATCTAGTGACCATTGATTCTCTCAAACCCATCAAAACAGGAATTGGCAGCGAATCTTGTAGCGCTTACTGTATCAGCCAGTTCGCAGTGGATTTCATAGCGAAGTCTGTAGTGCCCGCCTGTGTATAATATTTAACAACAGATTCCGTAGTGATATTGCATTTTATGTCTGTCTAGATCATTTCGCACCAGATTTCACAATGAATTTACAGCTTCTATATGTGTAGATCATTTTGCAGCGCCAGACACTACAAAATGTTTTGTAGCTGTTTGTGTTGTGCTGTTTGAGCCAAAAATACCCAAAAACCTTAGCCAAAGGTATATAAGCTTGTAGAATCCACCTAATCAGGTATAAGCATGATACTTCCCACAAAAACTTCAAAATTAAAGGATAACCATCTTCAAAATTTAGAGTCTTTCAACTACTTCATTTCACCTCTTGATTTTGGTACTCCTTCTGGTTGCAGCTTGAGCTAACACATTCATATTTCTTTGAGATAATTCATCTTTGAAAGGTTGTAACTCCAGCTTGAGCCTTCTGATATGAGATTGTAAATCTTTGTTCTGCCTGTATAGATTTCTGAGCTGCTTATGAAGGGGCCGAAATCTCTTTGCTGTAAACCTGGCTTTGTCTATGGTTTCCAGATACATATCCATCAACTCCTTTAACTTTTTCCTCTCAGCCAATACTTCTCCCTTCAAGTGATAAATCTCCTTTCTGGCATCTCTAAGTTGTCTGATTAGTCTTTTGAAGGCAGGGTTATCAAGAAGAGTGGTGATGTCTATGACTTCAACATGTTTTTCAACAATCTCAATTTTACCTTTTCCCTTCTTCTTGACAAGAGCTTTTGTTATGACCTCTTGTTCAACAATTTCCTTCTTTCTTGATGACCTGGTGAAGGGCCTCGTAGCTTTAGTCTCAACTACAAAAATAGGTGATGGGAAGAGTAACTTTCTCCCTTTTTTGCCTGTTGTTTTAATTGAGGGAATTTATGCTAATTTTGGAGCTGGTTGGGGTGAAAATTCCCTTTATGGAGAGTAATGAGATCCCTCTTCTTATTCTTCTTGTTCCTTAGGAGCCCTATCTTCTTTAGCAATGTGTTTTCCCTTTCTCTTTTTAATTGTTTCTGTTTGAACAACACTATCAACTTGCAAAGGGCTCTGCACCTTAGATTGAGGAGTAGGGGCTACATTTAATTGCAGAGGTGCATAGACAATGAACTGATCCCAAGCCATGTTTCTCCTTTTCAAATCCTCCATCATAAGAAAACTAATCAACCCTGAGTGAAAAACACTTGTGTCCACAGCCTTGGACTTGGCTTGGACCCTGTCAACCAGTTCCCCCATACTCCTGAACAAATAGAAAGGGATGTTCATTAGGTCTTTTTCTATGAAGTGCAACAAAGTTTAACGTGGTATTGGCAAATCATATTGAATCTTCCCTCATAGGTAAAATATATCTGGATCACTCTTAACATCTTGTTAAATCCCTCAACCAAGTGGCTCCTAGGCACTCCCTTTGATAGGTTATCTCCCTGGCATTCTAGTTTGAGGAACTCCTTAGAGAAGGTTTCATTAGGAGTCATAGATTTAAACCATCTTTCACCAGTGTTGGGTATGTCAGTGGATGCTGCAATGGTGGATTCAGATACCTCCAGTCAAGGGTTCCCACCTGGGTTTTGGTGCCATCAAAATTCAAGGAAAAATATCTAGCTACCTCAGGGTGTTCCCTCTGCATATTCTTACAGGAATTTAAACATCCAACTCTCTGGAAGACCTCTCTGATCAGAGCTTCATCATCAAATAACTGCATCATAAGGCTCGTTCTTGACTACACTCCCACCCTTGTGAGCCTTCTTCTGTTATGGTGTATCCATTTGCTATTATGGAGGAAAAATAATACAATAATTTGAGAGATATGAGAGGCCAAACAAAGAACTGAGGTCTTAGGGTTTGGAATGATGGTCTTTTTCAAAGCTGGCTTATTTTAAGGCTTTAAAGTTTTCTTACCTATTTGATTGCTGAGCTTATGAAAGGGCAACTGATGGTTAAGAAAAGGAAGAAAACCCTTCAGGAAAATGAATATGCAAGGAGGAAGCAACTGCAAACTTTTTAGGCTAGCATTTCACCATCATTTGCAAGGTCATCACAACTTTGATCAATAAGGCTCTTTAAATTTCCAAAGCAGACATACTTTAGACTTGAAATAACAATTGAAAATTTAAAGGAAATCAATTGGTACAGGCTACGTGATTAGTGGATAACAATGTTGAGTTTAATGTAAAGGTTCGTAGCACTAAAATAGGGATCCACAACATAATCCGTAGTAGATTTCGCAGTATAAACCACAAGGGACAAGAAAGATATAGGAAAAATGGTTTTGACAAGAATATTGGCTCAATTGTAGTAGAATAGGCTGAAAATATTACAACTAGTTGAGAAATGGTGATATCAAAGGTTAAAGGGGCAGGTTGGTGATGTGGATCCTCGGTTCATAGCGCCCAGGAAGAGAAACATAAACACAACCTCAATATGATCTTCAACAGAGCTCAGAATACTCAAGGAGTTCCTGGACACCATGGCTTAAAAATAGATATGCTTCATATTGTATGAAACCGTCTGCAACAAATCTAACCTCCAACTCCCCTCTGCTAGCTAGTCTGTAGCAGATTCTGCAGTGCCTGTATGAACTTAGGAGTTTTTGTAGCGCCGAACTAGGAGCAAATTTCAAATCTTTGAGAAAACAGTTAGACAACCTTAAATGACTAAATCTCAAATTATTTCCTTTAAATCATGCATGCTGAAAACAATGAGATCAACTGACACAAGCCTCATAAGTGCAATAATGGTAATGAGGGAAGATGTACTTGAGATGTGCGACAAAATGTCCTGATGAGATGGCAACATACTAAAACAACTTCTATTTGACCTTCTAACGTGTAGAGGGATAGAGTGGAGTGGTTTAAGCGCATAGTGGAAGTGGTGACATGTCAGGTTAGTGGTGGCATAATGGTGATGGTGATGGCTATCTAATCTTATGATGAGATGAAGATATGAACCACATGTATGGGCCAACATCAACCTTGATTTATTTGTGCTAAAACTTAAGAAAACCATAAAGAGGAGATCAAAAGTGAAACTTAAACAGGACTAAAGATAAAAAATTAAAAAGCTAAGGATGAATTGACCCACAAAAACTTCATGAGACCCTTAAAAACTTCATGTGATAACACCTTCGTCCACAATGCATTTTTTCCAAGCCCATCAATTGCCTTTTATCTTTCTTTCTTTGTATTTTCTTTCAATATAGCATAAGGAGAGGTTGAAGGTCACTGATGTGGTGTGGTGACCAGATGATGGAAATGTCACCAACAAACACCTAGTGGAAATGAGAAGGTTGGCCCGTGACGAGACCCCCTTTCTCTCAGCCATGCAACTGAGAATCATTGCCTTGGTTTGGTGACCAAATGATGGCAATGTCATACCACTAGATATTCATGTACGTGATGGGTCGGCTAGTGATGAGACCTCCTATCTTTCAACTAACCTTTTAAGCTTTCTTTATTATATCGCGGGCCCCCTTTACTCAAAGATAAGTGTTTCACTGCTTTCTCGGGTGATCCCTGGCGAATCACCTGGAAAGTTTATACAAGGATTTTATCTTTTACCCAACATCAATCTCTCTAGGCCTTCAACCCCTTCTTCCCATAGATTGAGGGGCAACCCCTTCTTGGGTCAATACACCCTAAAATCCCAAGAGATAAGGAAAT